>VZUI01036815.1:0-160269 GCA_013401135.1 Cettia cetti | reverse complement strand
GCTCGGCACCGCGCCCCAGCCCGGGAGCCGCCGCGGAGCGGAGCCCGCCCGGCGCTCTCGCCGCAGGTAAGGGCAGCGGGCGGGCCGGGGGAAGGGGCGGCTCCGGGGCAGGGCCGGGGGTCCCGCCGCGCTCCGTGCGGGGCTCGGGGATCCCCCGGTGCGGGGGCTCGGGGCTGTCCCGGGCGGGCTGTGCCGGTGCGGGGCTCCGTTCTGCTCCCCGCTGGAGCTGCGGGTCGGTTCGCGGTCTCTCGGTCGCCGCTGCGGTGCGGGGGGAAGCCCGAGCAGCGCCGCTGTTCCCTGCCTTGCCCGCATCCCCGTGGGTGTCTTTGGGGATGGTTGCGGCGGTGACAGCGGGACGGGCGGCACGGGCTGGGGAACGGGGGCTCGGCCCCGGAGGAGCAGCCCCGGCTCGGTCCCGGTCCCGGCTCGGAGCCCGGCGCTGCCCCGCCGTGCTGCGGGAGCGGGGCCGGGGGGCACAACCGCCCCGTCCGAGATAAGGGGGGAGAGAAATCGTCAGTGAAATATAGATTTAAATGCAAAACGGCCCCTTCAAACTGGGACCCATTATGCGTTTGGTGTGAAACGCTATCAACATTTAAAACTTCATTGTCTCCTTTGTACCAAATCCCTGTAAATCTTCCACTAGCCTTTTCTCATTTTCATCTGAAAAGCCTGTTTGGGCTGAATAGCAGCAATCAGCAGCCTCTGGACTTCTCCCGCTCTTTGGAATGTCAATTAAAATGCAGATTTTTTTTTCCCCCCCCTCCCCGATGTCTTGGTGGCAAAAGACTTGAGAAAAACAGGATAGTCCTGGAAAGCAAATGAAAGAAGTTCAAACAATGAAAAAGTACTGAAGCTGCCAGCCGGTTCCCATTAGTTCTCCAGAATTAATGTTTAATAGCTGTGATGCTCAGATTTGCTTGGAGATTGAACTCTGCTGAAGAGTCTTGTTAGATATATATGTGTATATATATTTTTATAGACGGATGTATATGTCTGCATTTTCTGTCCATACAGAATTCCTCTGTCAGTGGAATTGTGTATATAAAGCTGTTAGCTTTAAAGCTTCATCTACCTGGCTTTTTTTTTTTTTTCTGACGAAGCTACTGGGCTTTTAGAGCGCTTGAGGTTTCTTTGTGGAGGGAATCTCCCTATTTCACTCAGATTTTGCTATTCCCCGCCTAATTGAGAAAGATGCTGAAAAGTTATACAGTGAGCAATGTATTGATTTGGTTAGCATACTCCACAAGTCGTACTGTCCCTGGGGAGTGATAAACATCTTATAAACAACAATGCAAGTAGATTAAAAAGAACACTGAGCATTGAATTTAATTAATGCCACTGCTGAACAAGTACTACTTGTTTGTGTGTGCGAGTGTGTTTAAACTGAAGTACAGCTTGGAGGAATTTGGTTGGGCTCCCAAACCAGTCTGCTTTCCCATGCTTGTCAGTTTGGCAAAGAAAATTTGGGCAGGTATGTGACGAGGTGAAAATTGACTTGATGAGCGAGTGGCAAGGAGAGCCATCAATCATTGGGGGCTGACAACTCCTCCCCAAAGTGTAGGCTGAGAAGAGAGACAGAGTTCCCTTTCAAGGGGAAAAATAAACACTACGTGTGGCTTTCACTGAGTCTGAGACTCCAGGAGGGATTATGGTATTGTAGTCAGGAAGCCAGAATTGTGGAGGCCAAAAAGCATGCTGGGGCTGTGTTCCAAACATTGAGATAGAGGTACATAATTATCCAGCACAGGAGGTCTTTCCAGGGACTCGTCCCCCAGCAACTGTGGCAATTAAACTATGAAAAGAATTTGGTTTCGTTTCTTCTTCGCTGGGAGAGGGCAATCCTTGAAGCCTGTTTGCTGTCCTGGTGGTAAAGAGTGGCTTGGCTCCATGGATGGTTGAAGAGCTTTGATTTTTGCGTTGTTGCACCTTCTCAAGCCTGGATTTTGAGTTTGCTGCTGCCCTGTGGATGAAGAATCCCTTCTTTCTGCCGGTAGATGTTGAGGTACAGGAGCCGGCCAAAGTCTTCAGGTGAGGAGACGCGTGGCCAAGTAGCCCTGTGCCACGCGTCAGGTTTTAGGATGAGGATAGGAGCCACAGATGTGCTTTCAGTGGCTTTTAGTGTAGTCTGAAAATCTGAAACTGCAGGAATGTCAGTGGAATTAATGCTCTTGGAGTCTGAAATACATGCTGGCGTTCTGGTATGTTTTCTTTCTGCAAAACCATGATAGGATTTTGCATTTGTCAACATAGACTTTAATCGGAGTTTACAGGATGATTTATGGAAATTGAATCAGCATTACATCCAGGCTGTTAATTAGGGGTTTCTACCCACTTTACAGCTGGATAAACTGAGCTGCAGGGCTGTGGCTGCCAGACAGCGAGGTGGGCACTGGAGCTGGGTGGCGGCATCCAGGGGGGTTTGCTCCGGTCCTGCTCCACACACAGGCTGGCCCCAAAGACAGAGCTCTCTCTTCAGCTCTACACCTGCTCTGTGCTTATTTAGAGAAGGGCTGGGCAAGCTCTTTGCAAATGTTTGTGCAGTGGTCTGCTGGTGTTTTCGCTGGAAATTTAATGGTAGTTGCTAGCTTGTGGTCTGGGATGCTGGAGCCAGGCTGAAATCTCTACAGGAGGGACAGGGCTTTGAGGTGATACCAACGGAGTGGAAAAAAGCTTGCCCTGAAGTAGCAGGGATTCACCTGGGACACCGTGTATTAATTATTTTCCTCAAGTGACTTATTTATGCCGTCCAAAGCCTGTTTCTGTGGACTCCAGAGGTTACTGCGTGTAGGACCCGAGATAAAAGATGCCTCAACGGCATTTGTGAACTTCGTAGCAGCTAGCACAAGGCTAATAAAAAACAGAATCAACTTTTTAAATGGTTGACTTTATAAAAGGAGATTCTGTGGCCCTGTTTCTGCATGCTGAGGTACCACACCAAATCCCAATGACAAGGAGTTTGGAGAAGTTTGACTTTATCTCCACACTCTCTTTTTATTTATTTTTTTTTTTTAAATTTTCAAGTGTTGAGGGCAGGAGAGAAAAGGGTTTTATTTTTTCCCCTTCCAGACAAGTGCTCTCCAAATTTCAGTTGGGTTTCATCACATCTAAGATGAATCATTGACCAGATTAGAACAATTGCTGCAGTTACTTGTTTTATCCATTTACTGAGGTTTTACCGTCTTTTATTTCTGAAGCGGAAAATCAGGTCTAATTTTCTGCTTGAGCTGTTAAATCACCCTGTGAGGAGGATGCTCTTCTGACCCTCACCTGGCATCTCTGTGGAGGCAACAGGGTCCTCTGAAGGGAGTGCCAGTTCCTTAGGTGCCACTTCTCTGTCAGACCATGCCTGGATTACCACTCAAATCCATCCATTTAAATTTGTTGTATTGGGAATAAAGTAGAGGGTTTTTTTTCCACCTTTGAAAAATATATCTCAGTAAGCATCATTGAGACTGAGAAAAGTTTGTGCACACAGCTTGGCATGTATGGGTGGAAAGTGATGCTGGGCAGGTCTCCTGTGAAACTGAAGCCTATACCATATTTTATACAGATTTTAATTGCCTGTAATGTAGTGTAGCAAACAAATACCACTGCAAAGACTTGAGCCTTTCACCTGTCCAGGACTCAGGGGCTTCCAAAGGACACTAAACTGAGTCAGAAGAAGGTACATCCATGGGGGAGCTGAAAGTCCTGAGTTGAAATAGCCTTACAGATTTTTCTGAGTCTAAGGAATACATTTCTCAACAGTTTTTCTTGTGGAAAATTACTGAATTCCTGCAAATTCATCTGGCCGCAGAACTGCCTAGGTGAAGGAATGAAAAACAAGGGAAACTTACATAAACCTTCAAACAATAACAAGAATATAATTTGTATAATTGTGGTAATTTTGCAGCATTACAGGTTATGTGCCTGCACATGTGTGTGCCTCTCATTTTTGAAATCCTGTATGTTTTTCTGTCGGTAAAAAAGCTCCCAATATGTGCTGAGAAGTGATTTTGTGAAAACAAGGAGGACTTGGTTACGCCTCAGGTGATGATGGAAACTGCTAACAGAAGATGAAAAGTCACTCACTTTTCACATATTCTTGAAGCTGGAAAACTATTTTTCCCATCCTCCTCCTTCCCTTGCTCTCACCTCAGCTCTGTTTGAGGCTTTATGAAGGTTTTTGGTTTGTGTTTGGAGATGTTGTTGCTGACAGTGTTCATTCTCTCTCCTCCCCGCAGCAGCCGCCGTCGTTCCACGGGAGGAGGCTTTACCCTGGCTGAAGGCAAGACTTTCTCTCCATGCTTCTCTAGAGGTGCTCAGATGGGATTAAAGTCCACATGGAGATATGGAAATGGACCAGGAATTTACTCTAAAAAGATGGTCAGCTGGGATTCAGGTTGCCTTATCTGCCTGGTGGTGGTCACCATGGCTGGACTTTGCCTGGCTCGACCTTCATTTAATTTAGTTGTTGAAGACACCTCAGTGGAACCCGAAGGTAAATCACTCTAGAATACTTAATTCCTTAAAAGAAGTTAATTTTAAATGCTTGGACATCCGAAGTCAACATCTTTCCATGTGCCCTGGTAAATCTAAGGCAAGTAACAGACCAGCCCTGGAGAGTTATGGTTTCTGACTCTCCCTGCTCTCGCCTGGGCTGTGTTTGTACAAGCGTGCGTTTGTTTATTCTTGTGCAAGCCAGTGGTGTCAGTGATTTCACTTGGGACTGTCATCACGTTGTATAATCAGAGTGTACAGATGAAAGTTTTCAGGAATGGGTCTTTAAGGAAACCAGTCTGTGGCACTTTGTGCTGTTACGTGTTGCTGTCTCAAGGAACGAAGAGGATGAGTGGCTGCTGCTCTTTGGGATTGTCTTAACCTGAGGAGTCCAGGGAAAAATGAATCTCAGTAGTTTTTATTTGTGAATGTTCAGTTTTGCCAGTCTTTTCATTTGTTCACTCTGCAAAACGCTATTGCAACTTTGTTGGTGTTTGTATTGAGGACAAATTTCCCTGTTGCTGTTAATATCCAAGCACAATCGGTGGTGCAGTGTCTGGATCACAGATTCTGAAAATGTAAATGTTGAGATCTCAAGAGAAGGGCTGTAGTTAATTGCTGTGAGAGCAAAAGCCAATCTAGACCTTCATGTTGGAAGAGGTGTTTTGATAAAATCTCCTATTTTGAGCCTGCACCTGTTGCTCTGTTTTTCTAGGTTTATCTGTTCCTCCAGCTCTCCTTTTCTTCTCGGAGAGCTCAGGAGGGGCTGCTTTTTTATTGTTGTGAGCTGATTGTATTGAATGATTTTACTGTGTTGTGCTGGATCATTCCTACTCTCTGAGCATCTGGGGGAGGAAGTGAGGCTTCTTTCATAAGGTTGTATCTGTCTTTTGGAGGAGTGATCACAGTCCTAATAACTCAGCTGTCAAGCTGATCTCATAGTCCACAGAGCATTTCTAACCTGGCAAGCTTGCTGCAGAGAGTTTGGCCTTTACACATTCTACTACTCATGTCCATGGTTGCAGCTTTGTTTTTATTTAATAATTCTTCATGCAAAACTTTCTTTGTTTCTGTCCACTGCCTCTAAAAATAGACGTCACCAGCTAACGCATTTTTGGAATCCACTCCAAGTACATTTTTATTGATGGCAGGGGATAGTTCATTCTATTTAGAGATGATGAGCCCTCTTCCCTAGCAAGCATTGTTGAAAAAAATTCTCAAAGAATAGCAATATTGTCATCTGTCAGCCAGAGAGATTGTTGATAGCAAAAATGTTTGGGTGGTTTTTTTCTATTGAAGGTAACCTGAGAGTTAAAAAAAAAAAAAGGTCAACTCTTGTTGCTACTTACTGTATGATTTGTTAATTGAACATCTGGTGTCTTTTTGGCTTTTCAGGGGAATGATAAAATCATGAATAATTCTGGTTTCAGATTAGCTTTGTAGTGAAGTCCCCTACTTTTAGGGTTAAATCAGAAAGAATGTGATTGAAGATTGGTGAAGTGTTTTACGAGGAGAGTATTATTTTTTAAATGGTGAATGACAATTTTTCAACTTTTCAGGGAAAGAATTGATTTTTTAATTTGGAAAGCACAGTTTGAGGATATATATCTCTTACTCACTGAATATGTAGGAGGTGGAATCTGGGTTTTATCAAAGAGTAAATCATTAAAAAAGATTTCAAACTTTTTTTCTGGGCAGGAATGTTACTGATGTGAAACAATTTTAGCTGTGAGAACCCAAATCATTACCAGAAACAAGAAAAAAAAAAAAAAAAAAAAAGAGGAACCACTTCTAAGTTAATGGCATAATAAGAGCTTTTATGCTGCAGAATACAGGGAATTGTGTGGGATTTATATCTGAGATTTGGGAAATAAAACCTCTTTTATGTATTTCATTAAACACTTTGATAAGAAAAAAAACCCCAAAACCAAAGAAAACCAAGTTTTTACACAATCACCTTCTCTGGGTTCTGTCACTGCCACCCACAAGCTCTCCAAGCCCAAACCAAAAAAAAAAAACAAACAAACAAACCATCAAAAGGTCTTTTCAAAGACAAAGCAGACTTCTTTTTTAATTTAGTGAATGCCAAAACATTTTGGGCTAAGCTAATCTGAGGGGTCAGGTGCTCTAATAATGTAAATTTTCAGTGGGGCTGCTGACTGCAGTCATTAGAGCTATGACATTTCATGCCAGCTGAGAAGGTCGGCAGGGCAATGACCTTTGGTGACACTTGCTGATCTGCTCCCGAGTCTTCCTTCATGGACATGCCCTGAGTTGTCTGTATTTATTTATTTCTTTTCAATACAAGGTGCTTGGATTGTTGTTGTTTATTGTCTTAGTGACTCAGGCTGTTGGAAAAGCTGTACACAACATCATCAGGAATTGTGATTTGTTCCTTTGATTGTAACAGAGAAAACACCTTCTCAGCTATACATAACTTCAGGGACATTTGCAATCATTTCATTCAGAGTATCTGAAGTATTTTATGTATAAAAAATACTAAAGTGTGTGCTTTAGTTCAAGCAGTATTTATCTAACAGGATAATCAGCTGCATGGATAAGTGCAAGATGTCATGCATAGGTGCTGTGCTCTTTGGCTGTTCTCAGTCACTCCTGGGTAAATAAATATCCCTCTGTGACCATTGGATATTGCTCTGGTCCGTATGAAAGTGCTTACACTGAAAATGGCATCCTGATGCATTGTGAATGATAATGTTGGTGCTGATATCGTGGGTGCTGACATTGTGGGTGTATGAGGACCTGGAGTGTGGATCTCAGCTCTGGTCCTTTATTCCCAAGCAGTGATGGCAAAACCGCAGGCTGTTACACTGTGTGAGCAGAACAGGACCTGTGGGACTTCTGTGGGGACTGTCAGCTCTCAACTTAGATCTCACATCGAGTGTTTACATACATGTTTTTTTGTCCTAGGGAGCAGAAGGACTTTTTCTGCTTTTAAATATTTAGAAATAAGCCTCCCCCAGCGTGTACAAAGGCACCATTCTCTCAGCCTGTGTGTGCCCAGGCCTTTGATGATGGCCAGCGTTTCACAAGGCTCTGACCGCACACATGGGTTGAAGGGTTACTTTGTGAACTGAATAATTAGTTTAGACATATATTTGATAAATAGTGAGCTCTCCCTTGACCTCTCCTTGCCCAGGCTGTGTGTTATCATCCTGCTGGGTAGCTAATTTGGTCTCTTACCCACATGCGATGCCTTGACACCGTCCTTGGAGCACCCACTCGGAGCCCCTGACAACGCGTTTCAGTTCTTTTAATTTAGGTCAAATTTCAAAGGATTAATTTAAGCTTTCCACAAGGGACAGCCTATTTCTGTGTCCTGTGGAAAATACAGAATGGTCCTACATTTGGGAGGTTCCCAGGAGGAGCAGAGAAGGGGAGAGACCCCTTTTAAGGGGTGACACGTGGAAGTGAGTAATGAGTTTTTCTTTGGGATTTAATCAGTCATAACCACTTGCTGACACTAAACATCCAAAAATAGGTATGTTCAGCACAGTTCCTTCCTTTCTGCAAAAATGTTGAGTCATATGAGCAAGGTACCTTTATTTTTGTAAAAATGTTGGCAGTGCTTGAAGATTGATGTCACCTGTGGTCACAGTGGTCAGCACTGTCCACATGGAGATCCTTCTTTAGCTGCTGAGACCTGCCTGGGTCAGGATGTGGGATTTTCTGAGGTTCTCCAGTGTGTGGAGGAGGGATGTCCCCTGTCCCACTCCCCATCCTGGGGTGTCCCCATGGGTCCTCTCCAGCCAGTGCCACCCTGCCGAGAGGTCACAGGGCTGGGGGCACCCTGCACATCCATCCTTTTCCTGGGACAGAGGTGCTGTAGAAGCACCAGAAGGCTGCTCCTAGTTTGGTAGGAAAAATAAAGCAAATTGTTCACCCAGGGTTCCCTTTTGACTGTTTTGTTTTGGCTTTTTCTTTTTTAAACTAAAACAGCGGCTTTGATATCTGCAAATTAAATGAAGAATTCAAACCGATTAGTTAATCCAGAGTCAGCTTTATCTTTTACATTTATTTTCCTTTTAATTTCATTTCCAGGAAGGGCAATTATTAAAGCCCATTATGGAGGAATGTGACATCCCCACAGCTTCGGGTGAGGGCTGGATGCCCTTTCAGGGATCCGGTTCAGTAAGTTGTTTGGCCCAGTACAGGATTTGCTAGCTGAGATTCTGGGGAATTGTACAAGCAGCCAGATTAAATCAGTCTAAATGTGTCCATTCTGTGTTAAAAATCTGCAGCCCTTTAGCAGGGGCATGGTCTTGAGCTTCAAACTAATTGGACGTGGGTAGGGTTGTTATTTACAGTTGTGTTGATGAGGCACTGGGAGTTGGTAGCCTGTCAGTGTGGCTACTATTTTGCAAAGTAGCAGAAATAATTGCATGTTTTAGGCTTATCTGCTGTGCAGTTGAAGCTTTTTGAAAGGGTATAATATTTATTAACTTTTAGGAATTTGATTCCTTTATTGAGGGTTTTTTTTGGTTTTGTTTTTTTTGAGCCAGAGATTTTCAAAGGTGCTGAATTGTGAGATTTTTTTTAAATACATTTTTTAAAACAACTTGTATAGATAAAACCCCAAACCAGCGTCTGACTCCAATGAATGCATAGTTTCCTAATGTTAAAATACCTCTTCCTTGGCAGGGAAATAGCAACAAATTTCAGGCCATAGCAACTTTTTTACAGGCAAGTTTGAAACCTCTGAAAGCAGAATTTACAATGAAAATGCTGACATCTCCAGTTATGCAAGGCTGTGAACGCATGAGACGATGGACTATTGTGGTGTTTTAATAATACCCATAGCATAGCTCTTAATGAGCTTATTTCTATATCCAGCTTCCCAGCTTCACTAGAAATGATCTTTAAATGGCTTTCAACAAAAACAGTCTGAGATTAGTGTTTTCTTAAAATGAGTATTTAGTTTAGGATCAGATGGGTGTGCTAGAAAAAGACTTAATTATGTCTTTTTCTGTCGTTTATAGAGAAAAATTCTTTATTGGAAGTGTCAGATTTTTAAATGTTAAACGTTTTGAGACTCTTCAAGATTGAAGCTTTAGAGTGAAAGAGACTTTCTTCGAAGCAGCGCTCCTGAGCAGTTTACATCTTGTGTTTTTGAAAGAACCATCACCCACTTTGGCAAGTTATGTCTTGTCTGTGTGTAATAGCACACCTGGTTTGACAGGAGGAGAAAATTTATTTCAGTGTAGTTAAAGAAGAGCAAAATTCAGGCTGAAAAGGGACCGTGAATCCCTTTCTGGGATTGTCCCACTGGACAAGTGGGAGCATCTTCTGCAGAGGACACTGGTTTGTGTTAGTGGTGGCGGTGGGAAACAGGGCAATATTTGGTTTGGCACTGAGCCTGCCAGTGTAAAATCGTCCTCTGAGCAATTTGGGGACTGATTTGGCACTCAGACCTTTGAGTTTAGGCTCAGCACGTTGCAGTGTGTGTTTGCAGTGGGGTTTTTTCTCAGGGAGATTTGGCACAGCGTGCTCCCCGAATCACAGATGCCGTCTTGCGGTACCAGGGACTAAACTGACTTCTAAGCTGATTGAAAGAGAAGTTGGAGCAACTGAGCAACTTTGGAGCGACTTTGTAAGAGTCAGATCTTAAATAAGGACCAGATTTGCAGGAGTGCAGCAGCCAACAGCTCCTGTTATAATTACGAAACGTGCACTGGGAGTGCCAGGGCTGTTCTGGAAGTTTGGCCCTTCGGGTTTCAGTCGGAGCTGGGAGCGTCAGCAGAACTGCCTTGGCATTTGCTCCTTGGGGACTGTGCTTCCCAGGGCAGTTGCAAAACAAGAGATTCTGTAAGAGGAGTGGATTTTTTTTAATGTGGATTTTTTTTTTTTTAAACTTTCCAAACCAGTTCACACTTCATAAACCGATTATGTATGCCTCCAGATTGTCCTTTCCCATCTCTTAATTGTCATTGGTGGTTCCTTTGTTTTGTTGTGGTTTTTTTGGCCTCCCCCCCCCCCCCAAAGAATCCTTTTTTAATGGGTTTGTTTTTCCATGACTTCTGAGTATCAGAGCACCTGATAACTGGGATGTGTCTGTGGGCTTCCTTTTCTGCCGGTTCATGTTTTTGTGCCTCTTCTCACCACACAAATGCATTATCCATATCAAAGAAAGGGACAGAAAGTTGAATTCTACTGTGCTGCTTTGTTCACTTGCTGTGCTATTATTATTTTAATTGTATTTTTAGAGTGGCTGTAAGTGAAAGCATTTGGTGAACCCCAGTGAAGCTGAGGAGTTGAGACCTGACCTACTTTCATTCCCCTCCTCACACGTTGCAGGTTGTGTGTAATTATTGCTTTTCCTTCCCCACAAAAGAACTGGCTCATCAGTTTGGGACATTCACCGTGTCAAGCAAAGCCACAAGAGCTGGGAAGAGGGGAAAATTCCTTTGTACCAAGGAAATGGCTTGCATTTGTGAGGCTTTACTGGAAAGGGAAATGTGTTGAGAGATGGGAATGGAATAAAATGAGCATGAGAGGCTGGTTGAGGGCAAAAAAATCATAATTAGGTTGTTTTGAATTTTTTTTTTTCATCTTAGCTTTTCTATTTTCGATAGAGTTTTGTTACATGGAGGAAAAAGAGTTTTGTGACACCTCAGGCTTTCTCCCAGGGGACTTGTGGCTGTTTCTGAGTGGGATTTGGAGTGGGATGCTGTGTCTGGGGATGCCTTGGTGGGCTGCAGGAGGTTCAGTTGTGGTTGGATGGACAGAAATTGATGAGAACACCATGCAAGAACTTAGTTTTTAAACTGTAGTAAAAAGTTGCAGGGTAGAAAACCTCGGTAAAGTTCATGCTACACTTCCTCTAGGATGGGCTGTGTGGAGAGGTGAGCTGCTGGCAGGACCTGCTGCTGGGCAGGAGCAGAACCTGCTCTCTCTGGGGAGACTGGCTTTGCAAGTTTGGAAAGCTCAGTGTCTCAGTGTTGCAATATTTAATTTGTTTCAAGGAAAGTAATACGACTTCTAATTCTGAATGCCACCTGACAGTTCTTGAAAATAACTTGGAACACCCAGTTCAAATTTTGAGTACTCCTTGAGCATGGTTCTGTTAAACATTGTTTATTCATGAAAAATGGTGCTGTTGAGATAGATACTACAGTACTGAAGTACCCAGATTTCCCTGATACTGTTTACTCAGCAGGGTAGCACAGGTATTTCAGCTGTGCAGGATTAACGTGGAGACTCTCTAATAAATAAATCTGCAGTGAACCACAGCTCAGTAATAGCTCTTTAGCAATTCAGAAGCGTTTGAACCCTCTTCCATTAGTATGGCAGAGTGCCCAGGAGCCACTGGTACTGTCAGGAGTGACAGAGGTGTCTGGAAGTTGGAAGTGGAGCATTGTGTGAGTGGTTGCCACCTGGAAGGGCAGGTTGCCAGCCTGGCTTTTCACCTCAGGGCTTGTGCTGCTCTTTTGTTGTCCCCACTGGAGACTGTCCTCTGTGTGGAGCTGGAATTAAACAAGCTCTGATGCCTCTTGCCTGAATATTGCTCTCGGTTGAAAGGGAGCCTGGTATGCCTTGAGGCTTTGAAGTGTTTGGAGAATATCCCGTGGTTTGTATCCATGTGAGTTGTGGACAGGACTCTCAAAAGTGCTCAGAGGATGTTTTGGGGATATTGTTTCCAGTGACTATTTTCAAGTCCCACTTTAGGAAGTAGGGGGAGATGAATTTCAGGGGAACAGGCAAGATGAGACTTCCAGACGAGCTGCTAAAATTAAGAGGATTTGTAGAGTCAAGTGAAAATGGGACCGTGTACAAAAGAAACAACTGCTGACTTGCTTGTAGGGAGTCTGAATAGATGTTCTCTGCCTCCAGAACTAACACTGCAACATTGAATTGTGCAATTTTTAACCTCCCAGTTGTAATTTATTTCTTTTGCACGTTGAGCAGTAATAGTCTTGAGCATGGCCTTTGGCAAACCTGGAAGAAAAAGGTTCTGTTTTTATGTTTGGATCTGTGCTACGTTCTGTTCAGGTTTTATGTTGCTCTTGAAATGCAAATAAAGAACCTGAAAAAGAGCTACAGACTGGAATAGATGGAAGAAAATTCTAAACCCAAGAAAAACCTTTTGCAACCAAATATACGTGCTCATATGCTTTCCCAAGGCTGTATATCTTATTATGGAGCCTTTCCCAAGCAAACTTTAAGGCTGGGTTGAATAACAGGAGCTGGTTTAATTGCTCTGCCACTTGGTTACGTGCAGAATTCAGTCAGGGAGATTTGAAGTTCTGCTCTTGCTGAAAGAAGAAACAATAAGAAAATGTTCCTCGTTTTGAATTCCACTTTTTTAGAAAGGGAAGATTAATTTTTTTTTTCGGCTTTTCATTTGAGGTTCTGGCAAAACGTGATTCATTTCCCCTTTGTATTGTATAATAGATTACATGAGAAGACTCTTCTGTAATGAGTTGGAAGAGCAGTTAATTATTTTTGAGATTGTGTTACATGTGTGTTAGGTTTGATGTACTCAGTTCACTTAGCAGAGAGACTCTGACTCTGTTACTTTAGGCGGATGGAGGAGTTTATGACTTCAGCAGAAATGGTCAAGATTTGGTGCCTGGAACCAAACATCCACATCCTGAAGATGACCTTTAGTTTCTCATCAAACTGAGGCAGTAATTTTAGGGGGTTTGGTGTGGCTTCTCAAGTTTGTGGGTGCTCTTTCCCTCCATGGTTGCCAGGTCTTTGTGCAGAAGCCATCCTGGTGCTTTCCTGTTTCTGGCCCTGTCTGGAGGTCAGTCCCATGGTGCTGCTGTATAAAGAACTCTTCATCCTGCAAGGAGCAGACCGTGAGGAATGGGGACAAACAGGAAGAAAGTGGCAGGGCAGTTCCCAGCAGCAGGAGGTGGCCTCGCTGGTCTCTCTGCTGTTTACTTTGAACTTGGCATGCTCTGAGTCTTCCCTGGCCTGGCTTCCAGCAGCACAGAGCACACAGCCAGGCCCAGGAGCATGTGACACTTGGCGTTTTTGACGCAGGTTGCGTGGTTGTGCAGCTGTAACTCAGCAATCACATCCATAAACGCAGGTAGGAGCAATCAGGCTGCGAGCTGTAGGAATTTTTAATCTCTGCACGAAGCCTAGACAAGTATAATTTCTTTCTCTTTGGGAATGAGTCTTTCCTTAACCATGGGGTGAGTGAGACATATCCACCCAATTGCTTGGCAGCCATCAGAGCCCTGATGAAACTTTTTGTGACCCTAACAACCAGCATAGCAGGGGACCATCCTCACGGGGTTTGGTCCCACTGCTCTCCTTGCTGGCTGTGATGGGGCCTGGGTGGCTGTAGCCAGGGCCAGATGCTGCTTGGGGACTGTTACCTGCTGCCAAGGTGTATGACCCAAGACAGATGGGATATAATCACATGGGGATGATTTTTGGGTGCCTATGCGGAGGTTTTTGTCTCCTGTCCAAGGATTCCGACAAATGGCAAAACGCTTTGTTGCTCACCAGAATTTTTTATTTTTCTGAGCCTTCAAGGCTTAGGAAAACAAGATATAGTGCAGTGTAATATTTTCCCTTACCCGTGATGACATTGGCAAGTTATTGCAATTGGAGGAGATTCTCTTCTTTTAGATGGTTTTATTATATGTAGCACTCATTAGGAGTTGACATGGTGTGGAGGTCCAAGCTCCAGCAGGTCAGTGTGGCTGGAAGCTCCACACTTGCTGGAGCACCAGCCACGTATGATGTGGCAACTTTATTTTGCAAATGTTCATTTCCAGGGCAAGAAGATTATTCCTGTTCCTTACGTAATCTTTTCTTTTGGTCTGGTTTTGTCTCTTTACCCGTCAGATGATTATGTCCTTATTCTATAAGGATAACAATATTAATGAACATGCCAGGAAAAATTTATTTTGAAGAATCTGGCACTTTGTTTTGTGAAAGTCTATCAAGTAGAGCAGCCTGGAGCTTGTGTTAAAGGAACAAGACTTGGAATCTGCCATATGTCTATCATGGATATCTCAGCTATCGTGGATAGCTCTTTCAAGTTTTGTGTTTGAAGCTTTTCTACAAGGCCCAGATCTTTTTCACCAGATTTGAGCAACTAAGGTTTTTATTCATTGAATGGGGGGGAAATGATTCGTGCTCTTTGGAGTCTTATTCAGGGACAATGGATTTAGAAAAAAATAAACTGTTAGTGTTTTAAAATTATGGGAGGAACTGTAGCAATTTGGAAAGGAAAGTGTTTTATCAGAACAGAGACTTCCTGATGGTGCCTGGCGGAGGCAGAGCTGGCAGCTGGCTGACAGTAGCAGTACAAATGGGACAGCAGGAATCCAGTGGCTTTGGAGCAGCTGATGGATGAATTGCAAACACTGCTTTGTGTCCCTTTGTCTAAGGAGCCTTTGTTTTGCTGTTGGCTAATGGGAGATGGTCACCATGGCCAGGAATGACTCTGAATTCTTAAACTGATAGCCGTGTCTTTTGCAGGCTGATTTTGTCATCCATTGTCAGAAGAGGACATGAGATATTCTTAATGATGGTCTGCCAGCTTAAATTAAGGGAGAATCCCATCATTTTGTCCCTAGGAGGTGGGAGGGAAGGCTGCACACCTGGCTGGTGATACCTGGGCTGCCTCCTGGAGAAAGCCTAAAGCCTTGGGCTGGACTTGCAAAGTCATGAGACCTGTTTGACATCCCCATTCCATGTTACTCACCCAGAGTGGTCTTGCTGGACTCCCCTCAATGGCAGGAAAGCCATGAGGAGGGGTAGGAGAAGCAGCAGCAGTGGTGGTGGTTGGCAGCCTGGTGTTCCCCGTGGGGACATTCAATTTTGCAATGAACCTCTTGGATTCTTGACAGGTCAGGTCTGTTGACCCTTCTGGGCACACTGTGGTGAGTGTTTAGTTATTTACTAAAGCCTTTTGAAGTGAAAGTGGCTTGATGGGGTCTGAGGCTTTTGTGTTCTGGAGAGTTGTGTGAGAGTCTTTGCTGGGGTTAGCTATTAGCTGATTGTTTCATTATTTGGCTCTGTAACTAAGTAACTAAATGACTTGAGGCTTAAGATAAGCAGCTCTTTGTTAACATTTTATTAGATGGAGACAAATAATAATAATAATAATGATAATGATAATAATTTAAAACCTAAGGAAGTAGAAATCTCTCAGTGACCGAATCTGGAACAGAAACATAATTTGGAATACAATTGCATATCTTAATAATCTGAAATAGAGCAGTCAGAGTGTCCCCAGTCCTCTATTGTGATCATAGCTTTTATACAAACAGTCTTTACTCCACTTGATGGCTGGATGGCATAGACCACGCTGTGAGGCTGTATGAGCAGGCAGAGAAAAAGTTCACAGCTGTTTATTTAACAGCAGCTTGGTTTTCTGTGGCATTATTGTTCAACAACTCCACCTGTAAAGTTTAAATACATTGTGTGCACCACTATTAGGAATAAGGATGTAGCTGAGAGCAGAAAATAGCAGAAGCAGTGTCCCCTGTCCCCCTGCAGTGTTTCAGAACACCCAGAGTCATTCTGCATGTGCATTTGTTGCTTGTTTGGTGTTCTGAGGGGTGACGGACGGGTGTAATTCACATCAGGTAGTGCACCTTTGCAGGAGGAACCAGTGCCGCAGTTACAGGGTTTGCAGGATTTACTTAAAAAGGAATCTTGTGCCTCCCTAGAATCAAGGAATGGTTGTTTCCCTCCCTGCAAAGAGCTGGAACATCTTCAGCCAGACCAGACTGCTCCCAGCCCTGTCCAGCCTGGCCTTTATTGGCCCAGGGATGTGGCATCCACCACCTCTCTGGGCATCCTGTACCAGTGCCACCCTCATTGTAAAAACTTCTTTCTATCTAATCTGACAAAGGGCTGGTTCACAGGCTTCTGGTGATGGCTGAGGATCCAGTTCCAAGGCAGAGCTTCCAAGAGGGCTGGAGGAGCTGGATGTGATAGCTGGTTATCAAACCTTGCCTGGGGTGCAAGGAAAGAATCCTGCTGTCAGCCACAGGGGAGCCATTGGTTTGATGGTACAGCATGGACATGAGTTCAAAATGTCCCTGAATTTCAGAGCACTGCAAAAATCCATGTGTAGTGTTCCAGGGAGAGTTAACTGCAGGATAACTTTGCAGGATAGGTTGTTTATGTGCTGATGGGAGTTTCTGAACAGTTTGAACTGGTTGATTTTCACAGTGAAGCTGTTGGGCAGATTCGTGCCTCAGAATCCCACCTGTTCTCTGTTTGCTTTTGGGCACCATTTCAAACCCACACTGGAAAAAAGTTTATAGGCAAACATTATAAAAAGTGACAGTCTTAAGTGCTGCTACATTCTAGTTTGGCAACACAAAGGCTTACCTGAAATAACTCACAATTTCCAAACATGACTTCATTATATCATGACAACACTTTGTTGCATCTTCCTTGATGCTCTGGAGAAAAAGAAATAGAAGAGGATAATATATACCAAATGCTAACCTGTTTGAAACTTGTTTTTCTTTAGTGTACTAGTGATTTTCTTTGTAAAAGGCTTTTTTTTTCATTGTAATTTTGAAATAAATTACTGTTCTCAAGTTTGGATTTGGATTTGTGTTGAAAGACTCAGTGCAAATGTGGGGTTAGTAGTTTAAAAAGAGATGAAATCAGGGATATGATGTTAAAAAATTTTCATTTTAATTTCCTTTTAATTGTGTGTGGGCTCATCCTGTGAGTTTCCTGGCACTGTTCAGCAGAAGGCTCTAATACACTTAAAGGAGAGTTGAGCTATCATCACCCAAGGTGGCTTTAAGAAAATTTTAAACAAAGACATTTTTAGACTCCACTACATTTTTGGCACAGTGTAAACTCTGTAAAAGAAGTTTTCTTTGCAGGTAGGGCATTACAAAGAAGTCTTACTAACTTCAAAGTAAATTAGGTAACTGGCTTCAGGTACCTTTTTTATTTGACAGTGAAATCTAATTAAAAAAAATTCTCAAGCAGATTCAAACTCACTCATTACTGTGATGAAATATATGTAGAAAGGCGCCCATGCTCCTTCTGGAAATTCAATTTCTAAGAGCATAATGTAGCACTCAGTGAAACACCTGCATTGCAGATCTGTGGGTTTGTGACTGTATCAGCAAGAATGAATTAGTTTATAAGGGGTATAAATCTGTATTGGAGCCTGTCCTAGACTCTTGAGGTGAAACTCTGCATGCTAGAAAGTTTTAGAGACCTTGTTATAAAATCTAAATCCAAGAAGGTTTACAGTCTCCATAACTGGTCGTGTTGGAATGGGTTTTATGTGCCACCTTGGTGTGATGTGTGTGTCAAATGTGTTCTTTGAGAAAACATGTTTGCTCTAATGAGAAAGGCAGGAGAAGCTTTGATAGGGCACATTCCTGTAATGACAGGATTGCAGGATGTGTGGGAGAGAAATTGGGTCTCCAAATCCATCAGTAGAACCTGATACCTAAAGGCATCAGACCTCCACTGTGCTGGGCCCTTCTGGTGCTCATAGAATCATATTTCGAGCTGGAAGGGACCCATGGGGACCACCAAGTCCAACTCCCTGCTCCTTGCACAAAACTCAGCTACTGACAGAACTTCAGCATTTCCAGACTCCCATCTGCAGGCCTGCTCAGAAGTGGTGCTTGTTTCAGGCAAGTGCCCTGTTGAAAGTACAGAAATACAGAAAATGAAAACAGTGATACAGAAAATGCCAACCCAAGGGTGAGGAACACTGGTTTCAGGGTTTTGGCATTCTTTGAAGGAAGTGTGGACATCAAAGAGTCATCTTTTAGTACTCCCTCAGAGTCCCAAGCAGACAGAGAGGTGTTTTATTTATTCCTGGGTGCACAGTTGGTGCCTGTGCAGGGCAGGACGTGTCCGGGGTGCTCGGAGAGCAGCTGTCAGTGCTCTCTGACCCTCCCCGTGAGCAAACAGAAGATGCCTCTGTACTTTTTTCCTTTATTTACCATTCCTGCCACTCTTGGGAGAGGGATGGCGTGGTGGTAGGGAGATACCAGTCCCAGCAGCAGTGCCTGTATGTGGGACAGCCTGATTTCATCCTAGGTGTGCTGAGCCTTCCCGCTGCACTGTGGAGACAGTTTGGAGTGCCCAGGGCTGCAGTTCCTCTCTCCTGCTGAGAGCTGGCCCTGCAAGGGAGGGATGAAGCTCTAGTAACTATAGGCAGATGTAGTTTCCCAAGGATGTTTTTTTGGAAAAAGACTGTGGTTTGACATTCTTGTTACTGGGTTACAAAAGGGAGCTGACGGAGGAGCCATTTAGTTCTGAGCTTCTGTGCATACTTTGACTTTGAAAGCTTTGCTTGTGCTCCTGGGTTTCTGCTGTATTCCACTTGGGAGAGGTTGTGAAATAAGTGATGAAGCAAAAAAGAATTTAAAGGAAGAAGTTACTGTCATGGAGAGAAGTGCTGGTAGTGTAGAAGACAAATGCTGAGGTTTTGTGATGGGCACAGGGAGAAAAATAAAACATATATGCTGTGTACAGGAACTCATGTTTGTTATCTTCATGAGTGAAAGGGTTTTTGGGCATCCTTTTCTTTCAAAACAGCACTTCTCAGGTTTTAAAAATTGAAAAGCAACTTATAATAATATCAGGTGGGGAAAGGTAATTACTCATTTGACTTGTGGACCCAAATGCTAAGATAGAAAGTGGGAATTGCCAATCGAACCCCTCCTGATCCTACAAGCCCTTTGAAGCCTCCAGGTTCTGCAACCCTCCTTGTCCCCCGCTCTCTGTGACTGATGAGAAGAGTTATGTGGTGATGTGGCACTGGGGACAAGGGACCTGCCAAGACCCTGCTCAGTAGTGCCTGAGCTTTACTTGCTGTGAACTTCTTGAAAACAACCTGCTTGTGCTTCGGTTTTATAACACACAATACCGGCTAATCTGGATGAAACTTTTTTTTTTAATTGAACATAACTTGATTTCCGTGGATGAAAAGGCGCCTTCACTGACCTGTGTTGGAAATTCTCTCCTTTCCCTTCTCTTTCTTCTATTTTTTCCTCCTTTCCTTCCACCTTCGCAGAGCCGCCAACCAAATACCAAATCTCTCAGCCAGACGTTTACTCAGCACTTCCAGGAGAGCCGCTTGAGTTGCGCTGTCAATTGAGGGACGCCGTCATGATCAGTTGGACTAAGGATGGGCTCCCTTTGGGGCCTGACAATAGGACAGTGATTATTGGGGAGTACTTACAAATTAAGGATGCCACAGCCAGAGATTCGGGCCTCTATGCTTGCACTGCTGTTAGGACCCTAGACAGTGATACTCTGTACTTCATTGTAAATGTAACAGGTGAGTGAGTCAAACACAGGTGTTTGCATGCAGAAGCTGTAAAATGTTGATGTTTAGACACAGTGTGACCTAACATGAAACAGTCCACTTGGGCACAGCAAGTTAAGATGAGCTCTGTAGCTGTTTTGGGGATTTTTCTCCTTGTCTTGGCCCTGAAATGGGCTCAGTTTGTATCCTACTCCTTTTTGCACCGTGGGCTCTACAGTCACTAACAGCTGCTGAAGAGCTCTCTATTTTATGCCACTCTAACAGGATTAAATTAGACAGCTGTGATGATGATAAAGCCAGTAGAATGAATACAAGTTTTTGCCCCCTACATCAGAGGAGGAAAATATGTGCTCTACATCCTTCAAGTTTAGAGAGAAGTTGTTCTGGAGATGCTCAGTTCTATTCAACTGCATTTCTTTAACAGAAGTTAAAAAATATTAAGTGGGAAGAGATTTTTGCAATTAGCAAACTCTCTTGGGAATCTTTGTAGCTCTTCAGGACTATTAGCTAGTTTTGTTACAATTTTACGTGGAAATAGCACATTTTGTGGCTGGATTTTCTTTTTCTCTAGCTTCTCCACCCCTAACACAAACACTTGTTCTCCTTGATGTACTCTGTAGTCTAAGATGTAGCTTATCAATTTATTTGTCTGTAAAAATAAAAAATAGGCTGGTTTAAAGACTTGGTTGTTTTTAATGTGCAGATGCTCTTTCCTCTGGGGATGATGAAGATGACAATGATGGGTCCGAGGACTTTGTGAATGACAGCAACCAGATGAGTAAGTAACAGCCAACTGCCAGAAGTCACTAGCAAGATCCACGTGGAAAATTATGTCCCATCTTTTGCACTCCTGTCTTCAGAGCTTCTTGATTGTTAACTGCATGTACTGTCAAATAGCGGTGTCTTTGTCCTCCTCTGTTTTCTGTTTCACGTAGCTCGTTACTTGGAAAAAAAAATAAAAATAAACTAATATTCTTTTGAACTTGCTTTTCTGGTCTGTACTTTCTTTTTTTCCCTTCTTCCTGGTATTTCTGCAGTTTCTTTTCTTCCTGAATCGAAGCTTGGTCTTTGTCTGGTTTAGACTCTCACAGATGAATTAACTTTTCCTGTACTTGAGCAGAAATTCAACAGAAGAAACAAAGACCCAGCTCATGTTGGTAAAAGGTGGTACGAAAACTTAAAAGGTGGTACGAAAACTTAAAAAAAAAATTAGGCTGTAATGAGGAAAATCCTTCAATCCCTAATCTAAGCAGAGAATGAATTTGGAGGTTCTTTTGTCTGCAAAGGACCTTAAGGTTTGTTGCAAAAAAGGCAATTCAGTGCTAAATGTTACTTATGCATGATGAAAATGGGCTGAAAGAGTCTTAAATCTATCTGAATGCGTTAAACTTCATCCCCTTTAGAGAATTCGTAAAGCTATTAATAAACTCTAAATAGAGCACTCTTAGAGAGAGAAAAAAAAGTATATAAAATTCATATTGGCCCCTTATGCCCCTGTGCAGTGTTGCAAAAACCCCCTCGGTGACTGGTGGTTTGCTGTCACTGGTGCCTGCTAAAGTCAATAACACAGAGAGCACAGAAATCCTTCGGGGGAGATGTCAGTGAGTGGCACCCACAGTGGGCAGGGAGTGTGTATTTGCTGCCCAGCCTGATCAGGAGCTGGCAGCTGCACTGCAGCTTGGAGCACTTGTTCAGGTGATAAAGCCTGATTTCGGCTCCTCTGGTTAGTGCCTTTTGTGTGCCGCTGCCCCTGGCCTGAAGCTGTGAAACATTAGATGCTATTTAAAGTGATATAAGTTCCTAGCTGCCTGTTTGGCCTCTGCCATCTGTTAATGTGATTAACCCTGGGCTGATGCATAGGTGCCTCTGGAAAGGGCTGAGATCAGGCAGCTGGAGGCTGCCCTGACAGAGGAATGCGGTGGCAAAGAGAATTGGAGAGCTTAGAAAAGGGACACTGCTTTTAAAAGAGGTTGTCTAGGCAAAACCCACCAATCCAGGCAGTGTTTGTGCTGCCCTGAAATGGAACCATGGTTAAAAATTCCTTTTAGGAAACATTTCCAATGTTTGTTGTTCCTTAAAGCGTTACTGGTGCTGGTCAGAAAAGGGCTTGCAATATTTTCGGTGACGATTGTGCTTCTGATCTGCAGTGGTGGCTTTGGTGATCTGTTGTGAGCATAAATGGCTTTTGGAATTAGTGAAGACCTGCTCTTGAGGCAGCTGTGCCCTGTAATGGCCTCAGAAGGATTCCTGTCCTTCCAGCAACAGGGAGCAGTGCCCAGTGGTTGCACTAATGATGTTCTTGTAAAATGAGCTATCATTTTAAACTGCTGTGAATCAATCTTGATTGGGGAGCTGGTGAAAGGCCCTTGACAGTGTCCATCTGCTGGGATAGGGGCGTGTGCTGCAGCAGGGGCCAGGCACACTTTCCCTGCTCTCAGTGAAAGATGCCTCTCAAGCACCAATGGTTAAACACTGCGGATGGCCGGGGAAGTGTGGCTGTGGAGATGGAAGGGAGGGAACTACAAGAACACGGATTTGGGCCTGAGCAGAGCATTCCACAGGCAACTCCTTGTTAGATTGCTCCTTAAAAGATGCCCACTGTCTGCTGAGGGAGCAGCACAGACTCCCAGGGTCTGAGCTGGAAGCAGGACAATGACTGAAGGGTGGTGGCACCGTGTCCCTCCAAGTATTCTGTGTGCAATGAAAAGTTGCATCACAGTGACTCCCTTGGGTTAGTACGAGGATGCTGAAAGAGGGCTGTGATTTGAGATGTGTGTGAGTCGGGGATGGGAATTGGTGTGGTGTGCCCTGTGCCTTATAAGCCTTCTTTTCCTCTGCCAAATTTTGTATGGCACGCAAGATGCCACATCTAATGAAGATGCTGTGTTCCAAGGCAGATGGAAGAGTGAACCAGGAGCTGTGTCTTCCTTCTCTGTGTGTGCTGTGGGGCAGGCAGTGATACACAATGGCCAAATGCCCTTCCCTGCCTATGGGATGTTGAGCCTGGGGAAGTCCACGACCTCACAAGAGTCCCTGGCTGCTGCTCTTTTACAGAAGTTTTTTAAGTGTTTCCTCAATCATGGTTTGAGCTTTGCAGATCTCAAATGATTTAACTGATAATTTGCATACAAATTACAGCTGTGATCATTATGGATAAGCAATGGAAATTGGCCTAGTTATGCCTTTACTGATGGAAACAAAAGGCCATGGTCTTCAAAGGTTGTTGCTTTTTGATGAAACAATTCTGATAAAGTCCAGCTGTCTTGGCATGCTAATTATGATGAGATGAGGCAGGAAATGGCTGTAGTGCCTTCAACAGGAAGCTGAACCTTGGCATTCTCATTCCTGCATACTTAAAACTAAAACAAACCTTTTAGAGCTGTTTTATTTACACTGCTAAGTATTCTTTTAAGCTGTTTTATTTTCTTTGCCTCTGCTGCAAATACATATTTCAGAGGCCAAGGTTTCCAAATGCAGGTGAAGAGGCTGTTGAGGAAATCTAGTGTAATTTTCAAGGCTGCCCAGAAAATACAATTGCTCTTGAAGTCAGTGGAGGCTGTAGGTGACTCTAGATGTGAGGAGCAGCTCCTCCTTGGGAGAGGAGGGCACTGGTGTGTACCCATCTGACCACTGGCCCTGTGTGCATTTTTCAGTAAGAGGCTCACAGAGCAGATTTCACTCTGCATTTGCTGTCCCTTTGGCTTGACAGATACTTTAACTGTCTGAAAAACCACTGTGGTAGATTTGTTCCAGACTGCATCCTGAATAGCTTTTTATTACTTCCAGCTTTTGTTGAAGGGATTAGTGCTCGTGGGGAAGGTGCAGGATTGGTTCCACTGCAGAAGTCCCCTTTCTCCACAAAAATGGCTTTGTTGGCAACTCGAGTTTTCCCCTTTGTTGCCCTAAAGATGGGCCTTAGCTTGGTTCTTGGAGGGTCATCTCCAAGGACTTGCATTACAAACTTAGGTACTGGTCATCATTCTGGCAGCAGTGGAAAAGTCATTGCTGGCACTTACTGCCTTGTCCTGGTTGTGATTTCGAGAGTTAGCCCTAATTTGAGAGATTTCTATAATCCTGACCTGATGCTGACAAGGCAGCAGCTGTCATGGTGGCTGCAATCAAGTCCACCAACTCATTTATTCTGTAGACCTCTGGGTAGCCCTGAAGATACTGCTGCTCTGCCTTGAATTCTGGTCAGGCAACTGGAAGCTTTATGACTTTTTTTTTTTTCCTTATCGCCCTTTAAACAATTTCTTCTGGGCTAAGCAATGGTAAATTGGCACCAAGAACAAAAAGTATCTAAATGTAATCCACATGCTGTTCCTTTCATGCTTTGAAGAGTCTCAGAAAGGATGAAACAAGGTTCAAATTCATCAAATCCTGTAGAGTGGAAACCCACTCAGGGGAGCAGCAAAAATTGGATGTTGCCTAGAAGTGTTTTTTAATTAAAGGTCAAATACAATAGTACTGAAAACCTTGGAGGGGTTTGATGTGGTCACTTATGGTGCTCCATTGCCTGCTTGAGGTGCTTGTCAGGCAGGCTTGGAGTTGACTACTTTTGTATTTCTTTGTATTAGATAAGTCCAAATAAAAACTGAAGAGTCCTGAAGTGAAGTGGTCCCCCGGGCTTCCTAATTTCAATTTCACATGCAGGAGATTTGGCTGATTAGATGTAATGTCTGTGCAGTGGGGGTCAGCAGGATATTTTCTTCACTAATGAGAACTCTAAAAGCAATTGGGAATTCCCACCCGTTCCCCTGCTGCTCGTTTCTGCTTCATGCTGGAGTCTGCCCTGTGGTTACTGTGAACTTTGGGTAGTGGTGCCACCTTCTTTACCTGTCCTGGCAGCAGTGATGGATGTGATGGACATGGCCCCTGAGAGCAGTCAGCACCTGCTGCTGTCTACTCATTAACGATGTTCATTATCAGTTTTAGTGAAGCTCAGTGTTTTTCCTCTCAAGACAAATAGAAACACTAAAGGGTGTTTTAGGTTATGATGATTTAATCTATAGAGAAGAATGCTGTGTGTCAATCAGATCAATCACTGGATGAAAGCACAATTTGAGGGCAGGTGTGGTGGTTTGTGGGTGTTGCTGCCTTTTCCTCTTTTCCTTGAACATGCTGAGGAGCTGCTAATAGAAAGTTGTAGGATGTCTTGGAGCATTTTCAGATGGTGTTTTCCATATGTGATGTCTGCATGTTTTTCTCCAAGCTGACCTGTAATTTAGGAGCGTTGCAGGTTATGCTGAGAGTTGTGTGAGGGGAAGCTTTCCAAACAGACCCTTCTCCCATTCCGGGGGTGTTTTCTTTCCTGTTTTCTGCACCCATCTCTGTCAGAGATTTTCCTCTGTGCATTCCTTGTGTTGGAGCTTTCCCAGGAGCAGATTGTTGATGGAAAGGATAGTTATTTTCAAGTAAACCAGAGGATGGGCTGCACTACAACGCAGTACAAACCTGGCTGAGTGAAGCAGCTTGGTTTGGGGAGCTGCTGGTGGCTGCATCCTGACCAACTCCAATGTCCCAACCTGCAGCCTGATGGGAGCTTCCCAGAGCTTGGCCCTTCCAGCCCGTGGGCTGCAGGGCAGCTGTGCCATGGGTGAGCTGTGGAGCCCGTGGCTCAGAGGCTGTGCTTGCCAGGGCTGGATGTGAGCTCTTTGTACATGTGAGCAAGGTTCCTGTGATGGATGTGATGAGAGGTGACCGTGCTGGCTGCAGAGTTGCTGGGTTGGCAGTACCCATTTGGAGGCTAAAGTAAGCACTCTGCTCTGGCTGGGGTGCTGATACTACTGCCTTGGATGGTTGATTGTCCTTGACCTGCCCCAGCTTGCTTTGGCTTTGTGGGCGCTTTGTGAGTAGGGCCCAGCAGTGGTTGCTTTGTGGAAGTTTTTTTAGCAGTCCAGGGAAAACAGCTTCTTAATCCCTCAATACCAGCATGTAATTCTGCCTTTGCCTGGTGTACTTGTAATGTAATTTGGCCTTTGCGTGTAGCAGTTAATTCCTCTGGTTGGCTTTGTTTAAAGTCTTCTGTTGTTTTAATGTGATCCTGCTTTTAGCAAATAATGTTAGCAGTGATTTTCCTTGCATCCCTAATTCACTTTAGTCTACGTAACAATTTCTTAGTGTTGCAGTTAAATTTTCAATAGTTGCTTGATTTTCTATTTTGATTACATGCACAAATTTGCTTTGCTTTTCTACTTCATTAATTTTAACACTAATTGCCACTTCGGGCAAAAAAATAAAAAACCAACCCAAACACTTATCGTTCATAGCATCATTATAGGACTTGCTTTTAGAATGTTTTCTTTATACTGAGAGAGACTTTGTTAAAGGATTTATTCCTGTATTTTCTGTCCAGCTGTATTTTTATTTAGAGAGGGGGGTAGTAGGATTTCTGAGTTTGCACTGATTGTAAGAACTGCTATAAATATTTGAGGAACGGAAGAGTTTATTTGTAGTGGAGTGTTGGCCTGCTAATGAAGGAAATGAAACAGGGCTGAGAGAAATGGAGTTATTTTCCTGGACCCCTCTAGTCCTAAAAATTCCAGGCTAATCTGATTTGCTTCAGGAAAACTCCATTGTAAAAGAAATTAATGTTTCCTACTATTAAACAGATCTTGAATCTTTAACTTTTTTAAAAAAACCTGTTATGGTGAGATGACTGAAGCAATGCCATGAAGACATTGAGAAATGTAGATGAAGTGGTGCAAGGATCCATTTGGGATAACCTTGTCTTTGGGTCTCTGTATCCAATTTTACTTCTGTGAGGGTAAAAACAAATGATGGGTAGTTGTAAATTTTTGTTCTGCTGTGTTTCCTCTACTGGTACGTGACAAATGTGCTTCTCATGATGTTCATGTGGCCACAGGCTGGACCAGGACATGGCAAGGAGTGAGTGAGAGCCAGGAGAGCCATGTCAGGGTCTGGGAAAAGTGATCATCTCAGAAAATGCAGGTTGAGAGAGAGACACTCTCATTTTATGCCATGTTTTCAGATGTCAGTGACCCCTTGGACTTCAAGAGGCTCATTAGTGTGGGAAGCCCCTCCAAAATGATAAATGATTTTTGCTGATCCACATTTACTCATTTGGTTTCCCCTGCTTGGGTTAAGATTTCAGAAATACGTTCCATTTGTAAATACATTTCAGTGATTTCTATGGCAGTAGCTGCACAGTTCACCGTGGCATCTCACGCTCAGGCTTTAGCGTGCTGTCAGCTTTAGGGTGCTTTTATCCCCCTTCTCACCAGAGGGGAAAGGGGAAGGCTGATGCTTCCAAGCCTCTTCTGTCTTCGTCTGTCTGGGTTCACGGCTGAGGGCCGAAATTTCTGCGTTTGAACCATCACAGTAACTCAGCTCAAGGTCAGAAGCGTCTGATGAGAACCCAGTCCCTGTGTCTTACTTGACGGACGCCAAACAAAGGTTGTCTGTGGCTAATTATTGAGATTTTGTCTCAAATTAAATACCCAGAGCAGCACCTGAGCCCTTTGCACAACCTTGGCTGACGCTTGCAGCGAACGCTCTCCGCTCGCGCTCTCATTTTAAACCGCGCTTAAAACGCGTCCACGCGGCTCTTCATGCCGGTGCAGGGGGCTGGAGGTGGGGCTCAGTTTCCAGGTGCTGATGTTTCTGGATGTGTCCCTTCGGAACAGGGGCGCCTTACTGGACGCACACGGACAAAATGGAGAAGAGGCTTCACGCCGTGCCGGCCGCCAACACTGTCAAGTTCCGCTGCCCGGCCATGGGAAACCCAACGCCCACCATGCGGTGGCTGAAAAACGGGAAGGAGTTCAAGCAGGAGCATCGCATTGGCGGGTACAAGGTAAGGGCTCACGATGGCTTTTCGTAATTTCTCTTCTTGACTAAAGCTGTAAAAAAAAAAAACCAACCTGAACAACCCCAAAGCCAGCCCTCCTCCCCCTCAAAAAACCCAAAAACCCGCCAAAAACTTGCTGAAGTCAACAGAAAATCTTTTAATGGCCTTGGATCAAACGTGGAAGCAAAAAGAGGTGGTTGTTTTCTTCTGGGGAAGGGTGGGTGGTTCCTTTGGCGGTTACTGAGCACTAATTCTATATTTTTTTTTTTTTTTTCTGAAATTCAAGCTCCTAGCCTAGCAGTGCAGCTAAGGATTATTTATAGAGACATACTTGGAAAACTAAGGACTGACTTAGCAAAGCAGATTAAAACTGTTTTGCTCTGTTTGTTTTTGGCTGCTTTGTTAAAAACATGACCATCCGCTTTGGTGAGTGTAAGGCAGTTTAATAAAGGAAGCCTTGGAAGTCAAAAGTTATTATTTTCTATAGAGTTTATGGCCTGTGAAACTGAAATGGGAAGAAGAATTTGAGGAAAAGTAACAGCAATTACTTGGAAGGGTTTGTTTGAATTTTAAATAGCTTCAGATTAGATGTCTTATTCTGAGTTGGTGGTTACTGATTAAGAGAGACTTTTAGGGAGGCCAGCTCTCTCTGTGTGTTAGTGCAGGGACCTTTAACCTCGTGGTATCTGCCTGGGTCAGGTCAGAAGTCAGGATCCGGTCATCTGATCCCTCTTCTCCAAGGAACTGGGAATGCGTGACTTTGGTGGCAAATTGCTGTTCAAGCACTCCCATTTCTGGCTTTCCTTCTCCTCCTGTGTGGATCTTCTCTCAGTGGTTTCCTCACATCCCAGCACCTCAGCAGCTCCTCCCCAAAGGGGAGAAGGTTCTGGGGCGGTCACCTCGTGTTGGGGCTGGAATCCCCAGCCTGGAGCGTGTGCTGAGCTGCTCCCAGCTGTTTGCCATGTTCTTTTAGACACAAGTTAGCTCTCTTTGCTAGACAGAGCTCAGTTCTGAGTCCTGGGGCTGCCCCCCAGTCCTGCACCACTGCCTTGCCCCATGGTTGCAGTGTTTTTGGGGGGGCTGCCTTGGTTGAGCCATTGCTTTGTGTGAGCTGTTGATTTAGGTCTTTCTTGGTGCAAAAAAAAAAAAAAAAAATCTGTTTTCCAGTGCAGAGGAGGACAAGCCTCAGTCTCCTTTCCTCTCTAGCTGGATTTACTGTAGAAAGTGTCAATTTTTCCAACATTTGTGTTAGCAGAGAGCAGAGCCCAGAAAGTCTCCCCGCATGAGCACTAATTATCTAAGTAGACTTTTCCATCTATGTTTGCTTACACCATAAATTTCTGTTGCTTATGAGTGTACACCTGGCAACACCTTCTGCCTTTCATAACGCTGTGGAGTGTTAACGAATTGGCTCCAATTCAGTGATTTTTCCCTTCTCAGTGCTTTTTTAAAAACAAAAAAAAGCTCCAATTAAGGAAAAAAAATCCCCAACCAAACTAATCCTGTCTTGGAAAATAATAGTAACCGTTCTAGTAGTAACCAGGCTGTTATTTTGAACACTTTGCATCTGATGAAGGGGAAATGAAGATAACCACTCTTGAAGACCATGAAGGAAAATGTGTGTTTAGAGAGGCAGGATGGAGATTCCTGGTGTCTGCTTTGGGAAGGGGATCTTTGGTGGGGTAAATCAGCTCATGTGGGGCTTGGTGCTGGCCCTGCTGGTCTGTGTTAAGGAGCTGGGTGAGATCATTTAGAGTTGTGCCCGTTAAGTGGCACAAATTAAACTTTTGGTCATGTGCATTAAAGGTATGCAATTTCCTAGGTATGTATGTACTCTTGGGAAGGAACCACAGGTGCCTGTTCCTAAAGCCAGCTGGATACATAAAGTCTATAGCTCTAATTCTAAATCATAACTTCCTATATCTATTTAGTCCAAATGAAAAAAGAGGGGCAGACAGATGAGGATTTCAGGCTTTCTTGTTGCTCAGAAAGACATTATGTTTTAAATTATCTTACAGGCTTTACTTTCCACTGTCAAATCTACCAAACGTATCTTATATATTCTGTGATTTTGAATGATCATCTTTGAAGATAGAATTCCCAGTGAACGGCTGTTAAAGAGTGAGGACTCCAGAGCTTTTGGAACCTGTGTCCTCACCTTAGAGAGGCAGGATGAAGTCACTATGGGCTTAGGCAAAATTACACTAGAATAGAGAGAGAATTTAATTTTCTTGACACCACTATTGCAATGAACTTTAAATGAAGGGGTCCTCAGGAAGGACTGAGTCTATCAGTGTTGCTCTGTGTTCAGCCAGGTACCACAGCAGCTCATGGTAAATCTTGAACCTTAGCTTGTCTTGAATCTGGGCGTTGCTGGAGGTATTCACAATACTTAGAATAGCTGGAACCAAACTTGGCCACATCTGGCAGAAGAGACAATCGTCCCTTGAAGCCTTAAGGGACAAAGGGAAGGGAAAGAAAATGTAAAGTTTCCCATAATCCTTCAGCCACCTCTTTCCTGCTAAGAGCTGAGAAATCCCTTGGTGTATTGTTTTTATCTAAATCAGATAGTGGCCTGTAGCACTTTGTCCCTCAACTGGGGAATGTCTTGAGTCAATTTGTACTCAGGCAGGCTAGCAGGAGGGTGTTTGTGCTGGCCAAGATAGCTTCCAGAGTGGAATTCCTGCACTGTGACTAATTCTGGGTGGTGAATTTCAAAATTGATCCTTTTATGATCTTTCAAGATATACCCAACCTCCTTAAAATAAAGAGAACAGGATTGGTTATTGAATATCTAAATCCTTTTTACTCTGATTTTTGAGGTGATGATAACTCTTGTTTGTGCCTTTAGAGGCATTTTTATATTTTCTTTGAGTTGATAATCTAAATCCTCTCTGAGACCACAGGAGCCTTTTCTTTCCTGTGTACCACCCAAAAAGCAAATGCACTTCTATCAGCTGTTACTGTTTAAGCATTAACACATGGGTGTTTTACCTATGTATTTGGATAAGCTTCATCACTGCAGTTGTCTTAAACACATTTAAATTCAGCCAGGTAAATACAGAGTAAGAAATTTTCTGATTATAGGAACAACTGCACACCCTATGGCCTATGTTCTGTACTTGTTCTGTTTGAGCAGCACCACTGTACTGTTGTCTGAACTGTGGTGACTTTGTGGAGAGTTGTATTTTGGTTTCTAATCCTTCTTTCCTTTGAAATTAGTTTAAAATGGATCCATTTTTAGCTAAGTGACAGCTTTTCATTACGTTATCTCTTCAGTAAAAAGACACATTTTAAGACTGAACAGAACTGGCCACTGTTCTTTATGTGATACTCCAAAAGCAAAAATGAAAAATTCCTATTAAAAGCTCCTTGCCCTTTCCCAGTTCTCTGACCAATATTTCTTGGCATTTTGATTCCATTTTGTTTCCCACCCCCAAGCTGTAACTTAAGGGTGCAGTTTGTATGCATTTGATACTGATAATTCAGCTTAAAAATTGAATCTTTCAGGAAGATTGTTTGGAAGAATGGTTAAAAACTTGATGGAGAGGATTTCCCCCCCCAAAAAAGCTGTCAGTAATTCGCTAGAAGTGTCCATAACTAGTCAGGAAAGAACCTGTACTATGGGATGTGGCATTTCACTTAAAAAAGCCACATTACCAAAGCCTGTGTTCAAGCTGTGTGGGTGCAGGGATGTGGCTGGGCTGTTGCACGTCTGAGAATGAAATGTTGAATTTGGAAATCTTCAGTGTGAGAGGGGGCTGCTCATCCCCAGCAAAGGGGTTTTTCCTGGACTGTGCAATGCTGCTCTTGCAGCCACACAGCACTAAACCAACATTGGATCCAGATCCCTGACATAAATCCTGTTGTCTGACAGTGTGTCATAACTGCTTTGGACCTCTACAACAGTTGTTTAGCTTAAACCAAAGTGGCTTAAGCTGTTGTTTTGTTATAAAGATTTTATCTCTGTCCATGGAGTTACAAGAAGGGAAATTGCACAAATACTTTCTAATATTGCCATCCAGTATATCCACTTGTGGCTGTAAGTTAGTTATGTTTTCTTATTGAACATAAACATTTTCTTGTGTTTTCCTGTCAAATTAATTACCTGCAGCTTGTTTACAATTTTTGTTTGTTTTAACTTTTGTGGAGCTGTGATCTGTTCTTCCTGTTTTACAGTTAGATTGTTTACAAACTCCTGCTCTGATTCTGAGAAGTGTGTTTTAACTTGTAATGGCAGAAAGTTCAGGTCACTTTGACCAAGTGTCCTTCAAAATAAATTACAAAGAAGTAAAATACTCAAAATATGTAGCTGCTGTATTTGTTATTTACCAACAGTTTATGGCACTGGTAGTTCCTGATCCAAACTTTGACTTTCAGAGTTGCTTAGCAGAATGAGATGTTAAAATAACACTGATAAGCTCTTTCTAGTTTTATAAACTTATTCCTTAGCTCTTCACAGTGTGAAGAAAAATCAAGATATCATTTTGATGTAATCCATATAATTGTTTGACCATCAGCACTAGGGGCTGAGGAGAGAAGCCTTAAGTTTGGGCTGGAGATTTTGAGGCTGTCACAAGTTTCTCTGACGTTGGCTTAGCATCTTCTCCTCTCCTGCTGCTGGAATCTTGCCCACACTTTCTTTGCTTTTCAAAGCCCACCTGGCCAGTCATTAGCTAATATTATTAGTCCACAACTGAGCAATAATAGACATATCCAGCTATTGAGATAATTACTAGCTGGGGGAGCTAGGAAAGCCAGGAGCTGCCTATAGAGGGAACTTCTCTTTCAAGCTTTGAACTGAAGGCATTTTTACCTCCAACAAGTGCTCTTGGCACTGGGATGTGGCCCTGTGCAGCTTTTCCTGCTGGATAAGGACCTACAGAATAGTCAGACACGATGCTGGATTTCACAGCTCTAGTTGTAATGATGTTTTAAGAATGTATGGTTACTGGAAGCATCACTGAATGGTCCATAAATTTTTCTGGTGTACAGCACTGAATTACTGCTTTCCATTTGGCTGATTAAAATGACTGTACCAGATTGTGTTTTATTCCATTTGCTGAAACATGTATTTTGCAGTTGAAGGCTTGTACATTGCAGCTACAGAGAATGTTCAGCTTTCTGAGCACTTTGTCAAAAATGTAATGCTAAAACAAGGAATTAGTCCATAGCCAGCAAAAGGTCATTTTGGGAGCCAACTTCTGATGCAGGAAATATCTGTATGTATGGGATGGCTCTGTATCCTTCCAGGATTGGGCTGGATCCTATTTTCTGTGAGACCAATGCCAGCACTCCTTTGGAGTTCAAATGGGAACAGAATCAGTACCTTAATAAATTCTAAGAGGGATTCTGTGATATAAATGTATATCCTTATGTTCTGTTTCCATGAGGATTTTTTTCAGGCACTTTTCATGAGGCAGCATGATTCTAGGATTCGTTTCTTTCTTATGGTACCCTGGAGGAGCAGGAAATCTGGGGGAGGAATCCCAAACATCACCCCTTAGTTTCTCTAGAGCATGAGCTGTGTAATTGAGAGATGGAGAGATTTTAGGAGAGATGGAGACTTAGATGTGGGGGGATCATATCCATCCTGTCTTGCTGATGGGTAGTTATTGCCAGGTGGCTGTTTGGAGACAGGTGGGGAATATCCTTTAGAGTGGATTGAAAGGCAAAGTGCAGTAAGACAACTGCTGCTAATTGATTCCATCCTGGTCAGCCTGGGAGGACTGAGTGTGCACTGACATCTGCAGTGCTTGGAGCAGGAGCCAGGTAAATTTATGTCAAAAGGTGTGAAAGCTTTCACTGCTGCAGCCGTGCTGTCCTGCATCGAGCATAAATCATTTCAGTGTCCAGAACTGTCCAACGAGCACAGAAAAGGCTTTCAGCTGTGGATTGCACAAGGCTCATTATCCAGGGAACAGTTCTTTTGGAAGGGGAGAGTGTAAAACTCTGCTTGAGAAGCTCCCAACCTGTCTGTTTCCATCCCCCAGGTGCGCAACCAGCACTGGAGCCTGATCATGGAGAGCGTGGTGCCGTCGGACAAAGGGAACTACACGTGCATCGTGGAGAACCAGTACGGCTCCATCAACCACACCTACCACCTCGACGTGGTTGGTAAGTGAGCCTGTCCTGGGCAGGACAGTGTTTTGCACTAATGACTTTCTCTATTAAAGCATTTAGAACTGAGCTGATGCATCCTGTGTTGATTTTGGAGATGATTTCACAGTGCTCCCAAGATAAGATTTCACGGCATGGCCAATTGCTTCATAACTTTGTGTATTCATCTGTCTCACTCGTGTCTGTAGGATTAATCTAGCCCTGCCTTGGCAAAAAGTAGAATATCCATGTGTAATATCCACCCACAAGTTTGCCATGACGACCGAATAATAAGTGCTGATGCAATTTTAATCATTAGTATTGCAATTTAATTATTACTTGTACAATTGTACTAACACAGACTTTAATAACTGCTGTTTAGAAAACTGTCAAGCAATCCTTTAGAGTCATGTTATTATAGCTGAAATGATTTTTTTAAATGAAAAGCAAGATACTTACTTTGCAGCTAGAGCAGATCTGGAGCTTCAGGAGAGGCAGTTTGCATTCACAGCAGTCTAACAGAGATCTGACTGGAGCCTGTTGGGTGGGCTCTGAGCAGTCTCCAAAACACAGATGATCAAAATTCTGAAGAAGTGTTTTACCTGAGGAAAAATTCTAAACAGATGTGTGAATTTTTAAGTAGTAGCAAAGCTGTGATTATGCAGGACTATTAAACACAGGCTTAATAACATTATCTTGTTAATACCCAAATCCCGTTGACTTTAATAAGGCTTACAGATATTTATTAAGTGGTTAGCTAAATTAGAGCTTGAAATCTCAGGAACAATTTCTTTTCACCTCTAGTCTTGCTGATTAGCCTGGATGGCTGTGAGCAATTTTATTGGCTCTGAAGGCATTGCTGTCCAAAATAACCAGTGTGGCTTTTCTTATAGGACCTTTAGGGATCTGAGCCATGGTTTGTGATGTATGTCTTGAATGGGCTTTGCTCTCTCCAGCTTTGTGAGGTGATCTGAGCATTACAAGCTCTGGGAATAAGACTTCTGATCAATCACTATTGAAAGCAAAAATTATTTTGATTATTGTATGCTATTTTTGACTGGTGACGGACAGCCCAACTCCACAGATTCTTTGCAGAATATCTTACTGTAAGTGTGGGTTTATATGACTTAAATGGAGACATAATGTTCATTTCCCTAGTTCTGGGTTGCTTTTACATGAGTAAAAAATATATCCCTTGCATTGTTTTGGGTGGTCTTTAAAAGCAGAGTCTTGTTTTGTCTGAGAGCACCTAAATCTGCAGAAACACCCAAATCCAAGAGAAAACAAGTGCCAGCTTCTTGGGCAGCACAAAAGGAAAGCATTCCCTGTGAAAATGCCAAGGAGAGCTGGCCTTTGTGGGGCAGAGCAGGAGGAAGATCACTTTGTGATGAGGATGCCATCAGACTAAAGCCCCACCACCAAGCCTCGTACTTTGAAGTTTTCAGAACCCTTGAACCACCCAGCTCACCTGTACTTGAGTTTGGGCAGTTAACACTGAAAGCACTGAGGGTATTCATAGCCTTGGCAATATTTTGCCACAGAGTGAGCTCTGGGTATGGTTGAGGTGAGCTGGGTGGCTGGCAAAGCCATTTCTGTTTGAACACTTGTTTAAACAAAGTTTATGGAGGGTGCAGCAGCAACGGCTGCCGTGGGTGGCTGTCAGGGGCTGCGGTCAGCTGTGCTCTGCATGCTGTGCTTCTCTGCTGGCCACCTCACCAGGGCTCAGGCTGCCTGCAGGGGCTTGCCAGGCTCTAGCCCTGACTCAAAACCTTTCCTTGCTGAGATGAAACTGGTTAGAAATTCCCCTTCTCTACCCCCTCTTCGTTTTCCTGTCCCAGCTTGGCGTGTTTCGTGTTGACCATAAATTTCTTCACCCATTTCTTTTTTCCTAGCGAATATGTTCATGGATGATGCGGTCACTTGAGCAAATATTTGTCAGAAGCCCTCTCACCTCCTCTCCTGCTTTGAGCCTTTTGAATGTCTTGCATTGAGGAATATTTTACAGAAGTTTATTTTTCCTGGCAGTAAATTACAGTGACCTGCATGAATGAATGGAATGGTAGTAAGGATTATGTCATTTATTTAAATGTCTAGTCCTTCCCTATAGAGAGGCAGGAAAGTAAATAATGAGGTTTTCAAAAGTGATGAGAGGTTTGGGGTGCTGGGTACCCAGCTGATGGCACCCAGAGGACCCTGCTTGTGTCCTGTAAGAAATGAAACCAGAAGTCCAAAAATTACTTTTGCAAGTCACAACCTGCATTTTAGAGTCCTGCGTACTTAGTAATTTTACCACTCTTTTTTTTTTTTCCATTTCATTTGATGATTTCAAAGGGATAATTGTGAATCTGTTTGAAAGCCTGCACATGGGAATGTGCACCTTGGGTTGAGTTTAGTGTGAATCTCTCAAGAGATTGGGATTTTAACCTAAAGGGGGGATGATGTTGGAGTGCTCAGCCATTCCTGTGTGGCTGGAGGCTTGCAGTAATTGTGGAGCATAAAATTGCTGAAGCAGTAAATTAAGGCTGGCCAGAAGGGGAAACTCTGACAGTTTTTCTGGTTGAGACAGTTCTACAGAGTTAACTTTATGCCCTTTTTTCTGTTTTCATATGAATTTTCAGTTCCCACAGGGCTGGGGAGAGTTATGAATGTTTGTTTAGAGGCAATTGCGTACGTAGACCGCATCTTAGAAGTTTCAGGTCGTAATTTTAGGTTGAGTTCTGTGTAGAAAACTGTCAGTTGAAAGCCTCTGAAATTACTTTTCCTATATGGTTTAACTGGTTCCAGAACTGATTAAGTGTAAGTAATAGCAAATGGTATTAAACATGGTAACATATTACACTAACATGAGCATCTGACTATATGGTGTAATGTAGAGAACCCTCTGATTATGTCACAGAGTTGGGAGGTATCCCAGCAAAAATTGTGCCAAATAGTGACACAATGCTAGTTAGGAATATGCCAATAACTTTCCAAACCTTGAACTCTTTTGACAATTAAAAGCCTGGAGCCAGCAGAGCTGAGAAGTTTTCAGTCAGAATGTAGGTGTGAAGTATTCGCATTTTTACCTTGTAATTACTTGCAAGAACTCTTAAGAGTCAGCTCAGATGGTCTTGTTCAAATTTACAGACCTGGCAAAACCCTTGCACTGATTTTTTTTTTTTTTTTTTTTTTTTTTTTAACGTTGGGAGTAGAAAATACAGAAGAAAAAAAAAAGCATCAGGTCATTGGCAGCCTCTCTATTGCACAGGATACTTGTGCACAGTGACTGTATTAGCAGGGAATGGCTGATTCAAGCTGGCCAGGATGTTCTGTGCTGGACAAAGTTATTCTCTGAATGTTTGGGATACCCCAATCAATGGCCTTTTTCCTTCCTTCTCCATTTCCAGGTGGGGGTTGGAGCAGGGCTTTGCTCAGGTAGTTAGATGTGTTAGGTTGCAGTAGTGGCAAATGGTGGTGATACAAAACTCCACCAGGATGCTGTGAAAGGGAGACAAGTCGATTTTAGCTTTTTATTAGAGACTTCAATTAATATTGGATACTTATTGTCCAGGGCAACGTGCCAGCACACAGTAATTGCTTACAACAGAAATACAGCAAGGCCTGGAGAGGGAAATGTCACTGTCCATTTTAGAGATGAAAACCCGAGCTGTGGAGTGATGAAATTTCTTGCCCTGGGTCACAGAGGAAGCTGGTGACAGAGCCAAGAAGCAAAGCTGGTCTTTGAATCCTAATCCAGTACCTTAATTAAAAGAATGTTCTTTCCCTTGTATAATTTAGCCCATCAGCTGGTTTTTTACACGCAGCTGAAGTGCCTTTTCTCCTCCTTTGTATTTAACAGTAGGTAGAAACTTGGGTTTTTATGGTAAGCTGACTAATAGACTAACTCCATTCTCATTAAATGTATATAAAGTCGTGCAATCTTAAGGGAGAAGGAATGAAAACGATGTGGTTTTGAGTTGTATTGTCGTGAATCCGGGTTGTAGGGAGCAACGTGGGAATGCAGCCACTGAGACTTGTGTATAATTAGATCACTCTTGGATGGCAATTATTGCTGGAGTACAATTTCAGCAGTTCTGTTTGAGCATGGAGGAACTAATTGAATTTGGGTTTTAACAGCAAAAGGGAAAAAAAAAAAAAAGTGACTCTTTGAGCAGTCCTGGTCCAGGTAGCTGTTTCTGCCCTATTTAATGTTGTCATCAAGGGAGACAAAAGATGGTTTGGTTTCAGGTGAAGTTACCTCATTTACTGGGATTTATAAGCAGCTGCTATAGCACAACACCTCTACAAAGAATATATGAGGACCCTGCTGTTTGCTATAAAAATGAATATGTTGCAAATACTTTTTTTTTTTCACCAGAAGCCTTTTTGCAGCCAGGTTAACAGTACTTTGAGCAGTTCCTAATTTGCCTAATAGCCAAGCTTTTGGCTCTCTTCGCTGAGGAGTGAATTCCAGGGGTGGCAGAGCACCATGCAGCTGTCCCTTAACAGTAATTCATATTTTCATATAAAATCAGATTGAGGGTAACTTCTCATCCAGAAAGTATTTTAAATTACTCTCAGTTTAAAGCTTGTGCCTCAGAAATCTCATGTATGAGTGATTTTACTGATGGCTGTACAGAAAAACGCTTTTATTCTGAGCTCTTGGTGGTTTTAGAGTGCTATAGGATAAATTTTATCCTTGTTTTTTTTACGGCACGCTGTTAAAAATCTTAATAAAATGGAATCGACATTTTGCTATTGGTACTTCACTGTTTATGTTTCCCTTCGTTTAGACAGAAGGAAAAACTTCTGCTTTTGTTTCTAGTCAAGTTTTATTTTTGGGACTTTCATGTGCTCTCACAGTCTCTAGCTGCAAACATGGCATGAGCACATATTATTTTTTTTTTTTTAAAGACATGTTTCCATTTGGTCATTCCCGAATTCATAAAAGCATATGGATTGTTGTTTGCTTTTTGGTGAGGCTTGTTGAAATAAAGTTCAGAATTAGCTTGACTCAAGTATAGTTCTTCCCTTAGTTTTCAAAGAATTGTTTTTAGGATTCAGGTTACATATGAAAAAGGAACTGACACCAACTCAATAACATGCCTTGGGTGTTGCATCATTAATGTCTGGCAGGAGTTAAGGGGGCAGGTATTACAACCAAGCCTAAACTTGCATTTCTCGCAGATGTTGCTGTAGTTGTTGACTGCCTCTTTACAAGGACAAGCTTTGGCTTGATGTCTTCACCTCCAGGCTGGGACAAGACCAGGCAGGGACAGAAAGCACGAAGGAATCCAGGCTGATGCCTGCCCTCAGGTTAGGCTGAGAGGGAAGATGCTTTTATTTAAAGTGCTGATAAGCCCAGAGTGTGGACTTTACACCTGGCACCAGGCTTTTGGCAAGGTGTGTGCATCCAGGAGGAATTACGAAAATTGTTTAGTGCTGGGGGCTGTGTGGTTTGCTCCTGGAAACAAAGCCCACACTGTGATGGTTCAGCTCAGGGAAAATGAAAGCTTATGGGTTTGCCCCCACCCCCCCCTTCCTTAATAAGGTAAAAATATTCCAACCCTGTAGTTTTATAGCGTTAAAGCTTCTGATTTCATTGGAGTAGTCTGGCTAAATTACATTTTATGGACAAATACTGGTGTCATTACTTCATCTGCTGGGTGAACAGTGAATTTGTCATGTTTGGAATGCTTCCTGAAGAGTCTGCTGGGGAGGACTGGTCTCCCTGTCCCACTTTCTGTCTTATTACAGCCCCAAGGCAGTTATTTCTCTTTCTTTTGATGAGTGATGAACAGGATATTGTTTCAGCTCTGTTATTATAATTTTTAATCATGCCTTCTAATTTGTGCTGTATCCTACTTGTGGAAGTACAAGTAGGAATTTGCAGGAGTTGTCTGAAGATGCAAACACAAGACTGTTGCCTTGTTAATGTGCAATTGGCATGTGTCAAAAGCCATATCTGTGCCTATGAAGTGGGCCTTTCTGACCTGATCCAGCCTTTTTTCACAGCTTTATTAGTGAAAAAATGGCAGTGTAATTGGCAGTATATTGGTAAAGCTATGTCTTCAAAATAAAAAAACCCTGCCCAACCTAAAAAAATTATTATAAATATAGAAAAGTTGTAAATGAACTGTGCTACAGGTTGGATGATGACATATTGATGACAAACACAAGGTTTATCATTGAAGAGAGAAAAGAAAATTAAGGGGTGAGAAAGGTAAGAGGGTAAGGAATCTGGCTTTGGAAAAGCATGGACAAATCAATAAAATGTAAAAATTCTGTGTCTAAAAAGGAAGAAGGTCACACTTAGAGCCTTAGTGTTGGTCTCCTCTCCTCTCTCTGCTCTGCAGACCACTGTGTGACCTGACATCCAGAGGTGGCTGTGATTTACAACTTTTGAGGATTTTAAGCCATTATGTCATCTTTGGATTGCTACCGTTCCTGTGGTGCAGCTTCCACAGCTGTTGTTCCATTTAAACATAAAAAAGCACATTAAAAAATCAGAGTTTGGTAAATACTTGTGAATATTGAGCTGCTCTGAAAATTTAAGATACTGAGTTTATTTTTTTGAGATTGCTCTTTGGAAGGTAGCATGAATATGTTGAAATTTTTGACTTCTCATGAAAGTGAAAAACTGATACTGTCAAAACTTTAGCAAGGGGAAGAGCCTAACATGACAGTGTATTAGTCAGAATAAAGTAATTTATCATTTTTACAAGATGCTTATAAAAGTCTGAAATTACATCTACTTTTAGGGGGTCTTTAATCACCATCACAAATAAGGTGATCAAAGCATCAGTTATTTTGTATATTCTTCATTTATAAATTAATCTCCATGCATTTATTAGTGTTTATACCTGCAGCACTGTTTCTGCTGTTCAGTTGGATTATGTGCATTACCTATCAACATAATTTCATTGCAGCAGTTGTTTTCCTGTGATATTTGTGCACCTAGGGTGTTTGTGAGCATACCTATGTCCATATTTGAGTGAATATCCCAGCAATCAGTGACATTTTCTAAGAAAGCAGCTCTGGCACCTGCTGCTCAGCCAGAGTGGTGCTCCTGTCTCTGCTTCCTAGGAAGCTGCCCATTTCTGCTGAAAGGCAGGAAAATGGGGGTGCAGGAATGTTGTGGGTTACCCCCAACCAAGCCTCACACAACCCTTGCTTACTGTGGGATGGGGAGAGAATCAGAAGGACAGAACTGAGGATTCGTGGGTTGAGATAAGAGCAGTTTAATAATTTAAGTATAATGGTAGTCATGAAAAAGAAAATAAGGGAAAGAGAGAGAAATGAAACTCAAGAAAGTCAAAACTGTTGCTCACCACTGGCTGACTGGTGCTGAGCCAGTTCCTTGAGTGGCTCCTGGCCAGCTTTCCCCACAATTTATAACTGAGTGTTTGGTCTGGAATATCTCTTTGGTCAGCTGTCCTGGCTGTGTCCCCCCAGCTCTTTGTGCCCCCCATTATTCCCCCTGGCAGGGCAGCACGAGGAGCTGGCAGGTCCTTGGCTGAGTGTGAGAGCTGCTCAGCAGCAACCAAACCAGCAGTGTGTTCTCAACATGATTCTCACCCTTAACCCACACAGGGCACTGTAGCAGTGCTAGGAAGAAAGTTACCCACCCCAGCCAGAACCAGGACAAGAGCTGTAGAAAGTTAACAAATAAACTTTGTAGTTCTGGAGCACCAGGTTTGTGTCCAAGCGTGGCGAGCCTGTGAACGCTGTTGCATCTTGTGAAATTTACTTGAAATTACCCAAATTGCTGGAAATATAATGACAAATATGTACACTCAGGGTATTCCCATGAGCAGTCTTCTTCAGCATCTGGTCCAGCTTTCAGAACAGTGTATTGTGTGTTGCAGAAGGGAATGTGATGCTGATGGAGGGATGTCTCCAAATTTCATCCCCAGGGAAGGGAAGCCCAAAGGGCTGAGTGAGGGCTGACACAGATTTATCATGAAGCTGAGCCAGGACTGTCCAGCATTGAAATTGTGGGTGCTGGAGCTTCTTTTCTGCCCTGAGACCTGCACAGTCAGTCTGATCAGTCAGCTGCTGGTTGGCTGTGTCTGGCAGGGAGCTGGGGAAGGGGCAATTCAGCAGTGCTTCCAATAATTTCACACCTGCATTGCTCAATAGAGCAAGTGTGCTGTGTAAGAAAAGGGGGGGAGAAGCATAGAAATGTAAGGAGTGCTTTAAAAGCTTTGCATAATCTTTTCCATTTTACTTTAAAGGCAGAGCTGTTTTCAGGAAAGGAAATTTGGCTTATGAGAAATATGTAGTTGGGTCACAATACCAGCAGAAATAATAACTCCCCCCCCGTGTGCTTTATGGCATCACTGGGTGCACTGGGGAGTTGAAGCCACTGCAGCTGGGAGAGGACATCATCCCTGTGGGAGGGATGCTCTTTGCCAGGCATGCAGTAAACCTTTGGCAGAGCCCATTCCAGTGATGCTGGACCCAGCATTGTCTCTGGTTATTATACAGCAGCTGAGTGCTGGGAGCTGTGCACAGTACAAAGGATGATATCTCTGGGTGTAAAAATTAATGCAGTCTCTGGGAACAGCCAGAACAATAAAATTTTACCACTTGTCTGTGAGAAGTCACAAGCTGTTTTTCATATTCTCTTGTAGCCTTTTTCTTTTAGGGTACACTGAAAAGAATATCAATGAAAATTGTAGCCTCTCATTGTTCTGTTTCCCATCATTTTTTCACACTAAAATAAGGCCTCTCCACCCTTTGTTCAGACATGTATGAAGCATTTGCTTATGCATGCACTGTGTGAGGGACACTGCAAGGGAGCTCCAAGATTAGTGTTGTACAACTCTTGCTGCTACGACTTTTCCTGCTCCTTGGGGCTGATGAAACCCACACTGTCAGCCTGACAATAGGGCTTTGCTTTTAGGGACAAACTGGTCTTAAAACCCTGTTGATAATTTCATGTTTTAAAACAAGAGCATTCATGTTTCCTGCCTTAGCCTCAGGCTTGCTGGATGTTCCTGTCTCTTTTAACCCTCAGATATAAGTGTGATTTGAAAGGACAGCTTTTAACTAGTTCCGATTCTGATTTTTTGGTTTTTTTTTTTTTTTTTTGGGTACTGTTTTCATTGACATCAATGGGCTTTGTATCAAGCCAAATAGGTCAGTCTTGCTTGCTGTTTTTTTCCCTGTCTTGCTTCCCTGTGAGGAAGAGGTGTGCAGATGCACTTGTGCTCTAAGGGTGTGCAGAGATGGATTTGTAGCTAAAATGCAGATAGCACAGAGAGCTGAAGCTCTGCTGTAGAGCTATCCAAGGAGACAGATGGGATAACATCAGTGGGAGCTTCCCCTGCTTGGGAAACTCTGCCATTACTTAAAATTAGAGGTGAAGATGGTGAAGCCAAGGACAAAGAGTTTGAGTACACCTACTTAACTTCTGTAAAGATGTTTAAAAGGCACTGCCTTTTACTTGGCTGGCCTTGGTGAGTAGAAGGGTTTGGGTGTCACAAGGAGGTTGGATGGAGTGGCAGAGGCTTTGCTGTGGGTAGCAAATGGGTCTGATATATGTTATGGAGCTTCAATCTTTAAGTTTAAAATCTTCAATTTTAAATCTTGAATTAAAATTCTTCAATAGTGTTCAAGTGTTTAAATTCTTGTGAAAGTCTTCAGTGACAGCAGGGCTTTGTGGAGTCTGGTTCCCTGCTGTCTCCCTCCGTGCTGACTGCTGGTACTGCCCAAAAACCAGAGCAGAGCTGGGTGGTGGGGCCCAGTTGTTCACATTATAAACTTGCAAGCCTTAAAAAACAATTCACCACAGCCTTTTCACTGTGGGCTTGGACTGAAACATTCCTCCCCTGTGTTGCATCTTCACCAACAGGCGATGAAACCCACATTGATGGGTGGAGGATGGAGTGAGAGACACAACAGCAGCAAGAAATTCCTCAAATTTGTGTAAAACACTTCTAAATGAAAGGACAAAGGGAGCTTAGATAATGGTGATGGAGGTTGACCCCAGGTCCCGGTGCCAGCTTCACTGGAAGAGCTCCAGCTGCAGTGATGCCCCTTTGAGCTTTGGCCACCAAAATGATTTTTTCAGATGGTGTTGGGCCAGTAGGAAATGCTGCACATGGGGGCTCCTGCTGTTCTGGAAGGTGGAGTAGCATGAAGCATGTGTTGGCTAATGCCTCCTGGTTAAAGGATGCCAAAGTTTGTAAGGTGTGATATCATCAGTACTGCTAGTGCTGGACTGATCCATAAGCTGTTCTGCAAGTCTGCCTGAGAGGCTCCTGTTCTTTATCAAGTGTTCTTGCCAGGGATGGTCTTTATCTCTTACTGTTTTATGACAGTGATGTTAATCCTTCCAGCTTCAAGCATCTTGTGATTTTGCAGGGTTTAGGAAGAGAGCATTGTCCCTAACTTGCTGTGGGCTCTACCTTGGTGTGTGTAAATTACCCAGGAAGGGATGATTGGAGAGGTTTGTATGTGTGTCTATTTAAATAGAACATGACAGTTCAGCAGCACTTCTGAATTGGCCATGAACAACACGCAGTGCTTCACTTTGTGCAGAGAGAAACCCAAACTGGCATGCAGCTGGTGGAGGCTGCTCAGCTCCTGGCTCAGGCACATCTGCCACGTGACATTAATTAGTGGAGGTGCTTTGCCTACACCTGCCTGGCTCCTTCTGAACGAGCAGGCAGCACTCAACCTCCCTCCTCCACCCCACGGAGCAAAGGGTGGAGTTAGGATCTTCTGCTTGCAGGGTTTCAGAGAGCACAGGTGCCCCTAAGCAGTGGCTTTGTGCTGGGGAGGGGAAGTGAAGGTTTGGCTTGGCCCATGTGCAGAGAGCTGCCTGGGAGGAGGGGATTCCTTTGGGGGCTGGCATCTCCTTGGCTGGACCCCTCCTGCACCACTGCACCCAGGGGTGGGGAGTGCAAGTGTAGCTCCAAACAGGGTCCTTTGTGTGAACTCTGATAATGCTGGATTTATAGAGAAACCCAAGCTGCAATTCCTCTTGCTAGAGTTGCTCCTGGAACTCACCTCAGAAAGGCTCTAATTCAGAGAACAGTAATTAATCCAGTAACAATAATTAATACACTAACTGCAAATCCATCCTTGTGAATGAATTTGCAGTTAGTGTAGGTGGGATCTTTCATGAAGGATGGTGACCTTGTGTTTCTCCTTGCAGTCAGCTAACACAGGGTAGAAATCTGAAACTCACTGAACAGTAGGGGTTTAATAATCTTATAATCTTTCTTTTAATGGTTGATATTTAGCCCAAATAGATGCTGATCAGGCACTGATATCCTCTGGCTGGCCCTTGGGTTTAGTAAATGCTCCAATCCTGTAGCAGGTACCCACATCACCAAAACCAGCATCAGAGCCAGCAATAATATTACCTACACGTACAGTCTCAACAGGGGTGTCAAAAAGGGAGCACAGAGACAGAGTGGCTTGCACAGATGGAGGGAGTTGTTCCCTCAGACTGCTCCTCCATCAGCAGTGCTGCTCCCAGACCCCAGCAGCCTTCTGAGATCTCCAGGGTTAGGTAGATGGCCCAGTGGAAATGGTGGGAAAGTGCTGCTTGTTGGTGAAGATGGAACACAGGGGAGGAATGTTTCAGTCCAAGCCCGTGGTGAAAAGGCTGTGGTGAATTTTTTAAGGCTTGTAAGTCAATCTTGCAGGTTTACAATGTGGAGCCAAAGCCAATGCAAGAGGCTGTGGTTACAGTCTGGCCTAAAGTGCTGTAGGATGCTTGTGGGACCCATAATTTACAGCATAATTAGCACCTTCCAAAGCAACAGAGGTTGCAGGATCTGAAGGAAGGTGGTTGGGAGTGGACAGTGTTTTCTCCAAACAGGGTCCAGGCTGCTGCTGAACATTTCCTAAGCTTGGAGTCAGGCAAAATAAGCAACTAGAGCTGAGGGTGCTGAGCTGAGCAGGGCAAGGGAAGAAGAGGGAGTGGCAGGTCTGTGCTTTCAGTCAATGCAGTGACAGCTGGAACTATTCATTTCTCATTTAGTGATGTCTGAATTCACAGAACCTCTACCAGGGGCTATTGGCCCATCACTGGTGCTCAGAGGCATCATTTGAGGGATCCCTCTGTAGTTGCTCAGTGGTAGCCATTAAATCGAGTCCTTAGAAGTCAGTAACATTTCAAAACTGTGATTAAAGGCTCTGATAAATGTGTTTAGCTAAAAATTAGGTAATTTTTTTCTCCCTCTCTTCCCCCCTTAATGGAGGATCTCTCCATTGTCCCCAGAACTCATGCTTGGTGCTTGGTCTTGCATTTGCTATTAAGCTTTTATTTTTCTAGCCCACACTTGAATCACACATTTGCAAGGAGAGGAAACAAGCACATTCAAAAGCAGAAAATAAAAGTAGTTTTCGTTTTTCTCTTTTTTTCAATGAATCGGATGCCTTATGCAAAGCCCATTGAATTCCATGTGAGTTTCCCCCCCCTGACTTCAATGGGCTTTGGTTCTGGCTTTTAGCTCCTGTGAAAGGTCCTGAACTATCTGTGCTCGGGTGACAAGGAAGCTTGGAGAGACAATTCCCAGAGCTCTTCTCAGCCCCTGGCACAGCCAGGTTGCTAAGGAGACTTGGCCTGGCCGGGGTCCTGGAGCTCCCCCCTTCCGGGGTTATTGTCTGCTCTCCCTGCCAAGGCTCTCTGGTGGCAGCAGTGCCACTCTCTCAGCCACAATCCCTCTCCACTGGCCTCTGGCAGCAGCAATTCCTGCCCTACACCTCCCCTCTGCTGCTTGGCCAGCAGCCTCCCTTCCTGTGGCTGTTCCATCCTGCTCCAGGGCTGGAGGGATGGGGTTGTGTCTTCTGGGCTCTCCCTTGGCTCTGAGGGTTGGGGTTTGGCCCCTGACACCCACCTCCACACCCCAGCATCTTCACTTTGTACGGTTGCATCACTTTCCTCTTTCTCTCCTCTCTCCTTTCCCCTGGGCAGCAAAAAAAAAAATTGAAAATAAGGTCAAGGATGGGGAAGGGATGAGGCCCTTTTGTAGGAATCGTCTGTTCAGGGGTTTAAATTCCTTGAAGAGCCAGTTCTCAGGGTTCCTTGGGAAGTGTGTAGGCTCCAATAGTTGTTTCCAGCAGCAGGACAGGCTCCCACCATCTCTAGGGGTCCTGCAGTGCTTGGAACTTCCAGGGGAGCTCCTTCCATTGTGCCAGCTTATTTGGAACTTGGAATTCTCCAGCTTTCCTGGATTCTTTGTAGTTTTATCTCTTGGAGGGAGGTATTTTGAAGTTTTAACATTAACAGGCTCAATGACAGTTTCCTCTAAGCCTTTTGGGCAAGGTCTCTTTGTCAGTCATCCCTTCAGATAGTGACTCTGTTTGTCTACAGATAAGTGAGCAGAAATCAAGCCCTGGGCACTTTTATGGTGGTGTAAAATGTTAGGTGCTTGTGGCCTTGAATCTGATAATTCCTCATGTGAGCAATCATTTTGACTCTGTCTTTTGTAGATAACTGATTCCTCAGATGGGGATGATGTTGGCTTTGTATCTAAGCTGCAAGCTGGTATCTGTCTCTTCTGGTGGGATCCAGCATGAAGCATGTTGGGGGTGATTTTCTGTATTAGAGCAAATGTTTTTGACTTGATTTTATAACAAACTGTGTCAGCAGTGAGATTGTAACACTGAAATTTCAATGTTCAGGCAGCAAAGATTTATTTCTCAAGGTGGTTCTTCAATATTAATGAACATGAGGAATTGTGAAATCAGGCTTCAGAGTGATGAGATTTGTTTCAAGCTTCTTTTGTATGAAAATTCTGTTTAAATAACTAGAGATTATATGGTCACTGTGTTTTAGTGATGATCCTGATTATAATTATTAGGTAATGATAAAATAATTTTCACCAGCTTTTAAGATTTTTTTCAAAGGCAACTTTGACTCCTTTGCTGGTGTTCAGTAAAAAGGAACATGCTGTTTCCATCTAGTATTAGTGCAGCTAGTTGTTTGAGTGATGATATCTGCTTACAAATGTACAACTTGTATTTTAAATGCTGAATAGTGATGTGAGATTTATGAATGTGGCTTTGACAGTACCTGTGCTTAACAGAGTCCTTAGAGGTGTGTGGGTTTGCAGAGAAGTGGGATAACTTCAGGATGTTTCTGGATAATTAACTAATAATGAAATTATTATTTCCAAGAAAAGGTGCTGTACAAAATTAAGCTTGGTCATTGGCAGTTAGTGGAAGTTTCTTCATAGTTATTTTCCCCAATCCTGAGTGTATTTTGTGTTCTCTTTGGACCCCAGGTTTGCCACGAAGCCCTGCTGGGTTTGCATGGTGATGGTTTTGTTCTCCTGTGCTGTTTGCCTGTGTGGGCACAGGACTACTCCCCTCTGCTGAAGTGGAGGAGTTGGTGAACACTGATCCATGTGTGGAAGAGCAACCAAAATTTATTTTTAGCACATTTGCCTTTAGAGAAGAAATTTCACAAACAGCCATGCCTATATTCCCATCCATATGCACACACTTTAATTTTTTTAGTTTAAATTGGGGACCAAGAGTGTAAGAACTCTGCTTTTACTCCTTTGCTTTGCTTCCTCTTTTTTGGTAGAGGAAATGCTTGACAGTCATCAATGAAAGATTAAATCATTGATGGCCATTGGGATAAACTAAACACGTCTCATGTGTGGCTGCTGGCATAGTAGGAACTTTTCCAAGATGTTTCAGGCCTCGTTCTCTGGTTTGTTAAAGGGCAGAGAATAAGGTCACAAAGGAAATCAAACCCTCATGTGGAGAAATGAAACATGAAGCCTACTGACTTCTAAAAAACATTTTAAATAACATTCTCTAAGGTTTCATTTTATACCAAAGGCAGCTGTAATAAGTTTTGGAAGATGGTGTAAGGTTTCTATTAAAGAGAGATTTTTGCTTGCTGTTTTTGTACCCAAATGAAGGAATGAGGGAGATGGAATTAGAGCTTATTTAGTATAAGGTGAGAAACTAAAAGTTCTCTCCAGAACTGTAAAATAATAATTTATATGTTCTAATGCAATTTACAAATTAAAAAATATGAAACTGTTCCTAGATCTTTGAAAATGGCACACATAGCCATGGAATAATTTAGTAACTGCAATGCAAATGCACTTTTGCCACAAGTAAAATAAGACTGCTGCTTTGTAGTGTGCTGCCAGCATAGCCTCAGTGAATAAATTCCCAGTAGATGTTTGCTGCATGCCAAATATATTGGACTGTATAAAAGATCCCATTGTTCAATGGCATCATTATTTGCTATTATACTCACAATGTTTGCTTGTGAAACAATTTATTGGAGACCAGTATGTTTAAGAAGGAACGCTTGGTTTGAAATTCAGCTGATTTGGCTTGTAATGCCAGAGCTTTTACACTATATAGCCTCTAAAAATAAATATTTAGGTCTGCTATTTTTTACTTATCTTTGAAAGAATCCCTGGAGCAGGAGAGAACAGGGAGTTGAGAACAGGGATGGCCAGTGAGCATTTCACTTCTGATTCATAGAATTGTTTAGGTTGGAGAAGCCCTCTAAAGTCATTGAGTCCAACCATTAACCCAGCACTGCCAAGGCCACCACCACTAAACCATGTCCCCAGGTGTCACATATACACATGTGGCTTTTAGGTGCCCTTCCTGGGCAGCCTGTTCCAAAGCTGGGCAACCCTTTTGGTGAGGGAATTTTTCTCTGATATCCAATCTAAACCTCCCCTGGCACAACCTGGGGCCGTTTTCTCTCCTCCTGTCACTTGTCATCTGTGAGAAGAGCCTGAATCCCACCTGGCTAAAACCTCCTGTCAGGGAGTTGTAGAGAGTGAAAAGGTCCCTCCTGAACCTTCTTTTCTCCAGGCTAAACAACCCCAATTCCCTCAGCTGCTCCCCATGAGAGGTTGACTGAAAATGTGTCAGAAATGCTTATGCATGGGCATAGATTAGAAGCTGAATTGGCTCACATTCAATACACTTCAGTTTTCCAGAGAACTCTCTATTTCCCTGTGTCTTGGTGAGAATAAGAATGAAGCAGTGTCTCTGCTGCTGTGTCTGGGTGAAGCAGGGAGCAGTGGTGGTGGCACTGATTAGAGCAGCATTTTAGGAGGCTGAGCTGCCTGGTTTGTGCATCCTGCACTCTGAGGCTTCTGCTGCTACTTTTGGGAAATTCCCTTTGGTTTATTTTAACGTTTTTAAAATTAAAAACATTTCTTCTTAATATGTGGAGGTCTAGTCGAATCATGATGTTTTAGAACTCAGAGGTCACTTTATAATGGTAGCTTAAAAAAAAACCCAAAAGGAGATATTTTACCTAATTAAGCCTGAGTTAAACCATGGCAAATGAGTAAAATGTTTAAGCAGGGTTTTCCCCCCTCCCCGAAAAATGGCTATTCTTTAAATTACAAGTGTAGCTCTCAAGCCATCCCCTTTGAGCCGCAGGTTTTGTTACACGCTTTGGCTGCGGCGTTATTTCGGAGGAGTCAGCCAACAGGCTTACAGGGCTTTTTGGCTGGGGTTCACTTGCAGTTTTCTTGGCAGCCTTGCTTATTTATGCATCTTTATTTCCCTCTCTCTCCCTCTCCCTGGTGCTCCTCCTGCCCCGTCCCTGCCGGCAGAGCGCTCCCCGCACCGGCCCATCCTGCAGGCCGGGCTCCCCGCCAACGCCTCCGCCGTGGTGGGCGGCGACGTCGAGTTTGTCTGCAAGGTCTACAGCGATGCCCAGCCCCACATCCAGTGGATCAAGCACGTGGAGAGGAACGGCAGCAAGTACGGCCCAGATGGGCTGCCCTATCTCCAGGTGTTAAAGGTGAGGCCCCGCAGATGCCACCAGTGGTGATGCCTTCTTTAGAGCGTGGCGTTTATTGCAGTTCTGAACCTCTTTTGAAAGGGGAGATGTTTATGTTACAAATGAAGTGATGAGTTAGAGAAACATTTGCTTGTCTGAATGCTAGCCGTGCAGCTTATAGACACTGTTTTGCTCCTTTTTACTTCCATAAAAAGTCCTTTATATCTGAATGTTTCAGGCATGACTCATTCAGAAAAAAATTGAAAATCCTTCTAAAGAACATCACTGACATTTTTGCATGGGCAGAAAGCATCCAAAACATACCTGGGACAATCTACTCCATTTCTTTCATGTTCCTTCAGCCTCTTGATTTCAAAGTAACATGGCAGCTGGAGCCAAAAGCTTGCTGGAGGACTGGGCTGCCTGGATGCTGAGCCTGCAGAGATGTCTGGTTTGGAGCAGTGTATTGGTACTGTCATTCCTGCCAGTTTGGAGCAAGCCTGACCAGGGAAACTGAAGTTTTCCAAGCTGGGTGGCATTGCCAAAACTCTGACAGGCAGGACAGCCAGCTCTGTATCTGCTTGTCCCATGCAGTACATGCCTAGGTGGATTCTTTTTTTCCCCCATCCTGCTGTTTTCTAACTCCTCGTGTGATGCTTCGGATGTAAGAAAACGAAACAACAACCAAAAGGAAAAAAGCCCCAAACCCCAACAAATTCCAACCCCAAACCCTTCAACGTTTAGAGGCTGATGTGGAATATTCTGGTGACGTGTTGGTGGTGGGACCATAGACAGATTGGTGTCCATTCTGGGCAGCAGTGACGTTGTTCTCCTGTGTTATTGGTCTATTCTAGCACTCGGGGATAAATAGTTCCAATGCTGAAGTGCTGACACTGTTCAATGTGACAGAGGCGGACGCTGGAGAATATATTTGTAAGGTCTCCAATTATATAGGGGAGGCCAACCAGTCTGCCTGGCTCTCTGTTCTGCCAAGCCTACAAGGTAACAACGTTTTTTAAAGCAAGCTGGAAAAAATGGTGCTTTGGGAGACTGCAGGCAGCTTGTAGGATACTCTCTGGCCTTGGTGGTATATGTGCAATCCTCCTTTGGTGATGCAGCTGGTGTTACGCCAGCAGCCATGGAAAAATTCCCACAATATTCTCTGTGTACCAGAAGCACTGCTTTGGTTTCTGATGCTGATCTTTACTCTCTCTTTGGTGTCTTTGTGTCTGCATATGTGTGTGTCCAGTTTTGTTGTTAATTCTGCATACTCTGCAGTTCACACAGTGAGGGTACTCACTAAATAATGTAATTACAGCCTAGTAGTGTGTATTTATGGATACACATAGGTGTGTGTATATATGACCAGTTCACATAAATACCCACTGGAGCTTAAGTCAGGTTAGTTTAGTCACTTATAACTTCCCACCTTGCCTGTGACTGTGCAGGTGGGAGGGTTTTTCCAGGTCTTACTCACCCATTACTAACTGGGTTTTACTCAGCAGTAACAGTAAAGACAGGCAACCGTGTGACTACAGCCCACTTTACCTCAGAATGGTCCAATAAAAAGGTATTTATTGCCTGATCGTGTATTTCAAAGTAACATTTTTGAAGGGAACAGAGATGAAAAGTAGCAAACATTAATTTCTCTAAACCTCCATCATTGAGACCTTGATGCTGATGTGCCCATCTTGGGGCAGCTGGGAAGTTCCAGGCCTAAGATTTACTCCATTTGTATGAGTTTGGATAATCACTGATACTTGGATTGGTGCACAATGTCAAGACAAGAAGTCTGGAAAATGACCAGCAAAAAACTCAAAAGTCAGAGTTTTCTCCCCCCCATCTTTCGGATGTAGAAAAATCCATTTTATTTCCATCTCCTGGTACTCAAATCTTTGAAGTATTTTCTCTCTCACCTGTGAGAGCCACAACTGAACAAGATCTCTGATTTCTGAGCAAGAGTTGGGGTACTTTCCACTGTTCTTCTAAGCAAAACACCAAATATTTCTAGATTTGAGATTTAAAAGAGATTTGGCAACTCTTCACAATGTACAGTAGTAGTCACTACTCGAAAATGTAGTGCTGTGGGTGATGCAAGGATCATACACAGTCTAAGACAGCTACTAAGTTGTCTTTTGGAGCAGAATTCACCCCTTTTTTGTTGTTTTAGAGTATGCTTTTATGGTAAATTCTTTCCTCTGAAACAGGTATCTACACGTGAAGGATCCCACTTTCTGTCCTACTTCATTTTCTCTCTGTTTTTCTTTAAACTTTCTCTTGTCATAAAAAAAGGAAAAAAACCAAAAACCAAACCATTTGTGGGTGAATTTTTCCATGTCTTTTGATTGCATGCATGTTTAGGTGGTGAGTTTAGGTCTGGTGAAGGGTGTTGATTACTTTCTGAGGTGAGCTGGGACCTGTTGGTAAACGCCTTTTGGATGAGGGATTGTGGATGGGGAAGGAGCTTTGCATCTCTCCACCTCTGCCTTTTCCAAGAGCAAAGCCCCGTGGCTCCATCTCCCTATCCACAACAATTCTCTCAGTGTCTAGCTTTTTCTCTTGCTTCCCTCTTGTTTTTTTTTAGGCTGCCGGTGTTAACACCACGGACAAAGAAATTGAGGTTCTCTATATACGGAATGTAACTTTTGAGGATGCTGGGGAGTATACATGCTTGGCGGGTAATTCTATTGGGATATCCTTTCACACTGCATGGTTGACAGTTCTGCCAGGTATACACTGCTCTCTTTTCTGTGGTTTTTCCTCTTTTTTTCCCCCCCCCCTCCCCTTGTTGATTGCTGCAGTATCAGCACGGCTTCTGTCTCAATAAAAAGGACTTTTACAATGATTTTGGTTTTTTAAGTGCAGTTGTCTCAAGCCCAGTGAGTTGTTCTGTCACGTATTTGCAACTCCAAAAACCAAACAGGGACAATGACTAAAAAGGGATGGAGTGTGTGGCTATTGCACTTAATTGAAATGTTTTTACATCATCAGAACTGCTAAGGAGCTGCATTTCCTTAGCACTTCAATGAGACAACTGAGAATCAGCCCGTAAATCATTGTAAACTTTTTCAAGAGGATGAAATTCACTTCATCATGAAGTTTGGGACTAATTTGGCCACAGTTATGTACTGGCTCATTAAAATACCTGAGCTATTCAGTGTACTTCAATTCACTTTTGCTTATCATGCAAATCTCTCATGGAAATGCCAATTTCAATGCCAGAGGATCATGTACAGAAGCAGTGCCTTCCATATCTTGGGAATCGGCTCGGTGCATCTTTAAACATTGCATGCTCTAAGGAAACAAGTAGTCATTTGCTTTTACTGCAAAGCATGTCTTGCTGTTCTGGGGTTGATGATGTTTCTGTCCTTAAAAGAAACAAACATCAATGTGCCTTATTGCCTGAAAATTGTTATCAGCTGTTAGAAGATGTAACCGTAGTTGGTTTTGACATTGGTCAAATTTTCTCATTTATAACTGTTGGCAGCTGCCTCAGGAGTTCCTTTGGAAAAAAACGTGAACCACCTGAGGTTTGCTGGGTCATCTTGTGCTTAACATTTATTAATTGTTAATCCTAAGTAAGAGGTTCAAAACTTGCATGTGCCTGTTGCTGAGGTTCACAGTGTAGGAGTTAAACATTCCCACTGTCTGCAGATAATTTCTTACCTTTTATTAAAAGGTATTGAACAAGGCAGCTTTGTTCCATCTCACTCTGAACTGAAGCCCAAGCCTGTGAGGTGTCACCAAACAGGCAGAGCAGTGCTTGTGTAGAGCTTGCTTCTGCTGGCAAGAGTTTGCATTTTGCAAGTGCTTGAACAGCATCTTTTCTATTTTTTTTAACCAATTTTCTTGAACAAAATATTTTTATAAGCCTGGAAAGGCACAAGAAAATTTCAGCTTGAAACGTGCATTGCTTGTGGAGTGGCCGCTGATGGCTGTGGAATGCTGTTTATCCGGGGGCTGAATCCCAGATAAGGGATGAGGGACACTGTTTGCACATATAACTGTCTTGAAGATAGCTTCAAAATGGTTTCAATCAGAGTAACAGCTCTGTAGAACCACTCCCTCCAAAATCTAATCTCATAGGCCAGTAACCACCGATGAGGTTACTTGAAAGACCGCAGTCCTCACAGAAGAGGGCTTGTTAATTAATGTGTTGTGATAGCAATTTGTTTTTTCATTTCAATTATGCTTTTTCATCTGGCACTGGGCTCCTCAGAGGACCTCAGGGGAGGTGGGCACCCAGCATTAAGCACAGCTGGTTAAGCAGCTGGACAGACAGGTCCCTGAAACCCTTTTGAAACCCCTAAGCTGAGTTTCTAGACATGATTTGGGGTCTGATTCATCCTCTGTATTTTGAGATCCTACTGAAAATTTTGTACAGAAAGATTCAAGCAGACTCAAGCCCCAACATTTATTTTCAAATTTAGACACTACCTAATTTACAGTTTTATCTTTGGATTTGCTTTTGTGTGGTTCACAAGAATTGCAGTGCTTTTAAAGTTTGACTGAAGCAACAAAATGAACCTGAGCCTAGTTTGAACAGTTTTTTCTTCCCTCAAAAATCACCCTTGATCATGCAATATTTCAATGTGTGTGTATGTACCTACCTAGGCAGACACATGTATATGTTTGTGTATGTATACATAGATGCTCACACTCAGTGCAAACTGAGAAATCAATGCAGTAATCTGGAAAAAAATAATTACCCCCAGATTACAAGATGGCCTAGACACTCAGTGTTCTGAATACCACACAAGAATTGGTTCTGTTTTACCATGACTTGCTCCGAGTGCTGCGCCGAGCGCTGCCCATTCCATGTGCTAACCCTGTGGCCTGATTGTTCCCTCCTGAAACCTTCCCATCCAGCTCCTGAGAAAGAAAAGGAATACCCAGCCTCTCCAGACTACCTGGAAATAGCCATTTACTGCATAGGGGTGTTCCTGATTGCCTGCATGGTGCTGACAGTGGTCCTGTGCCGCATGAGGAACACCACCAAGAAGCCGGATTTCAGCAGCCAGCCCGCTGTGCACAAGCTGACCAAGCGAATCCCCCTGCGCAGACAGGTAACAGAAAGTAGATAAAGAGTTACAAAAAGCTTTTTTTTAACCCTCAACAACCAAGCCAGCACATCCTTCTGCTGAGAGCTTTGGAAAGGGAAATGAGGAAATGAATGAATTATGCTGGGTGGGATGGAGAGTGCTCGATGTTTGTCTCAGGGAAATCAGGGTAGGGCTGTTAGGGAGGGGAGGAATGTAAAAACTGAAAATCTTCTGTATTAGCAGTCTGTAGATGAGAAAAGTAATAATTTTTAAAAAATGTATTTCAAGTATTTTGGGGCCTGATCCCATGGCTTGTTGGAGTCAGTGGAAAAAATGTTACTGCCTTAATGGGCTTTGGAACAGAATCCTATTTAATTGTATATTTATGATGTTTCTAAGGTGATTATTATTGTGGTAACTAGGTACCAGATACAGAGAGGTATTTTTTAGGAAGACTTTTGAAGACCAAGGGGAGGGAGTTTCATAGCCTGGCATCCAGAAAACACCCCAAAATAGAAAAAAGACTGTAATAAAGTAAAAATAGGGGAGATACTGTATCAGATCTTGGACAGCTTGATTAAGATAATGATGCTTTTGAGCAAGAAACAAAACAAATGCCAGATATAAAATGCACACAACAGCATCACATGAAATATATTTTACAATTGTTTGTGGCTGGCATTGAGCATTTCTGGAGAGGGTGAAGCCACGAGCAACAAAGCAACTGAACAAGTAACAGGACTTTGGCTTTCTCACAGGCCACCACTTGCCAAAACAGCCTCCATTCCCACATACTGTCCTGTCCTGAAGGATTTGTGGTGCTTGTAGAAGCTGGGGTCTAATAGCTTTTGATTTTCTTGCAATAGGTCTTGAGGGCAGACCTCTGCACCCCCAGGTTTCAGCTCTGCAGGATGGGGGATGTTGGAATCTGAGGCTGTGGTTCACCTCAGCAGCTAAAAAATCGCTGTCTAGGAGGGTTGGATCCAGGCTCTGGCCAGGGAATTGGGATGTGAGGGTTCCCTTTGTGTCCATCTGCACCATGAGTAAGTGGTGCTGGATTTCTGCAGATTTGTTTTTACAGCCTGTCCAGGATATTGTCACTGTCAGAGTAATGCATGTACCTTGAAAAGGTTTCATCAGCATGGGTAAGTGTTTGAAATGAGGTGCATGGGCACACAGAGTGGGACATTCTAATCAGCATTACATTTTTCTATTACATTTTTCTGGACCTTTGTTTCATGAATTTTCTTGGTTAAACATACCAGGGAGTGGAATGCTTTAGCTACCTTATTCTGAATTCAGTATTTTACAGAATCTTGAAGTGAGGCACCTGAACATTTTTCAATCTGAAAGATACTTGGTTTGTCTTAGGAGCAAGAAATATTAATTCTTTTTTTTTTCTGACTTTCTTTGCCACTTCAGGTTGATGGTTTTTGGGTTTTTTTTTTTTTTTTGTAATTTCATGATTTTACTCATTTGCTCAAGTGTCACTGGGACAAAGAGGGACTTTTCACTCTGAGTGTGTCAGGAAGAGTGATAAGAAGCCCTCAGCTCAATTCACACATCTCTCTGGCTAGAAATCTGTGTAGCTTTCTGGACAAAGAATGCCTTTCAGATGTTGTGTGTTTAGCCAGAGAGAGAGAGATATATCAACTGCTTAGATAGGAGACATTTATTAGATTTCTGCCTGAATATAAAAGCCTAATGACTCAGAGATAAGTTGATGGTATAAAAAAAATACCTAGGGTTTGGCGTGAGCTCAGTTGTGTCAGCTGGAAAGGGTTCCTGGGGGAGAAGAGTGTTATTTCATTGTGTGTGACAGCAGTGCCAACCACTGCCCTCAGTTTGGCTATTTATCCTTAAATGATGCAATATGGACCTTCTCCAAAGCTATTGTTTTCACAGAGGAAAGAAAGTGTCTTACAGCATGTTTGTCACGTTGGGTTTTATCAATTTATTTCAGTATTTTTTCATTTTTTTTAAGCCGAAGTGGCATTTTGCTTTTAAAACTGGGAATACTTTTTTTGAAAAGGATTTATATTTGAAAGTGCAAATGCTGTTTCAACCCCTAAGCAAAAATCCCACTACTCCCAGTTGTTCCTGGTAGTGTTTTGTTAGCAGCAGTTGCTCATTGAAGGTCTCTCTGCTTTTGTGTCTGCATGGCAGAAAATGTAACTACTGTAAGCATTGTCTGAAATCTGTATTTCTGGTTTGATGATTTCACTGGTCAGCTTGCAAAGGCAGGATGAGACAAGCAGTGCCTGAAGATCTGCTTGTGAATATTCCTAAATTTCTCCTTGGTGCTGAGGCTGCAGCAGCTCTTTAGTTTCTACATCTTTTAAAGCTGGCTTTGGATTTCAGGGTTGTTGTCACAAGCAATGAAGAATTGAAAATTAATCCAGATGTTTTATTTAACGGGGTGTGTGTTTCTGGATCATTCAGCCCTGTTTTATTGTGCCACCAAGCTCACTTTGTTTCAGTTTATTTGTATTTCAGAGGATTGTATTTAAGCTTGGTGGGGTTTTGTCACTAAACCTTTATTTATCTGGGGATGACAGAAGTTCTCCCTTTGTGCTGTGTGTGGGAGGGATGAGGTGGGAGGGTGGGAGGGAGATGCTCGTGGCAGGTAAGCTGTGAGAGTGGGGCACGGATCCAGGGCTGGGTGATGGGATTTGCTGGAATTCCAGAGAAATGAGGCCACAGATTGGGAAATTCTTGATATTGTTTTCAAAGCTCTTCTTGCTGCTGGGTCAGGGTCCCTGAGGGTCTGGGTTGGAAAATAGTCCTGGTTCACAGAGAGACGTTTGCACAGCTCTGATGCCATCTTGTCTAAGCAGGAGAAGAGCCTTGCTGAGTAACATCTGGTTTGGTTTGGATCCTCCTGTGCTGTTTAGCCTGAGCTACCACAGGATTTTATCATTCCCCACATGCAGGCATTTTTTTCCTGCCAAAACGCGGTTCTTTTCACATTTGTAGGAAGGGTCAGGATGAAGTCAGGAGTTATCAGTTCCCATCCCCTACAATCCTCATCCTCACCAGGATCTAGTATTCAGTTTTCAGGTTTTTCCAGGGAAATCCAGCAGGCTCTTCTCATGAGAGCAGTTCAAATGTGACTCATGGTCTGCGTGGAGGTGCCAGCTTGAGAGGGAGAGGATGAAGAATTTGTGGGATTCAGCCTCACAAGCTGATTTTCAGGACGGGCTTTAAGTGACAGAACCAAAAGAGTAAAAAGTAGCCTTCAATAGGACGTACATCTATTTTGTAGAACCTTTATTTTCACAGATAAATTATGATTGAAGCAGACAAAAAGACAGTCCCATCTCTTGTGACTTTGCTCAAAGTCAAGCACAAATGTTTGTTGTCACTAAAGATTTTTGTTAGGGCTGTCACAGTCCATCTGCCAAATTTGGACCCCCTCAACGTGTGTCTTTCTTAAATAGGAAGCCATGATCTTTCTTATGCTTAGTATTTAAAATACACTCCCATTAATTTGTCTATTGTTGTGAAGTCTAATCCTTCATTTAATGGGTGTATTTATGATGAGCAAAGACTGATGGGTTAAAAGCAAGGCTTGAGCTCACCCAGCAGAATAGTTCAAGAAGGTAGTTCAATAATTCAAAATGGTAATGGCAGCTGGAATGTGGAAAAAAAAGGAAAGTGATCAGGAAAAAGGAAAAAAATGTACTATTTCATGTAATACTGAGCAGTAAAATGATCTATTTTAGAAGAATAGACTATTAAGTACAAAGATTAATAGACAACTGTCAGTAAGATATTGTTTCATGAAATTTACCTCAAGTATTTATGTTATTTTTTTCTTTCTGCTTGGATTTTTCTGTAGGGAAACCACTGTCTTGTCTAGTGGTACTTATTGGACATTATTTTGTGTATAAATGTTTCCAAATGAGTGCTTTTCATGGAGGGGTGGTGCATGTGTTTTAAATGTCAGTACTTAACATTAGGATTACTCAGTTTTGTGTAGTGCATTTAACCTTGTGTTTTCCTGCATCTGGTCACTCAGATGGGCTGTTTCTACCAGCAGCTAACAGCATTATTTACTAATTATAGTTTACAGATATGCATATGATTTCAAATTAACTTTTCCAGCAGAGCCTTCAAAAAGGCTGACAGTTATAGGAAATCACTGCATGCCTGCTAAAATGTCCCAGCATGAGTGCCAAAACTGACAGATCTAGGCTCCAGGACATGGTATGAATTATCAGTGGAGGAAAACACCCTTCATAATCAATTACAGACAATTACACACTGCTCTGCAGCTGATTTTGCCACATGGCATTTAAAGATTCCAGCAAAGATTTGTTTGTTTTAAATGCTCCGCTGCTTAGAAATGCTTGTAGAGCATTAACTGAGAGCTGATTAAGCACAGTGTGTTGGCCAGAGGAAGAAGATGCAGTTAAAATAGGGATAAAATCATACATTGATGTGTGAGCTTTGGGTGCAGTGGGCTTTTCTCCTTCTCAAGGGTGAATGTGGAGCTAAAGGTCTGTCTGATGCTGTTCTGGCCTGCTAAAAACACAAAGGAAGCACACAAGGAATATTTTCTGGAGGAGTTCTGCCTTCCTGCTGAGGTTAACGTGTACCATAATGGTTCTTTCAGTGCTCTGCTCAACTCAAGCTGACTTTCACCTTTCTTTCTTTAATTAAGCACTCAAAACACCTCCCTAGTGCAGTGTCATCACTTAAAACAGGGTGTCAGCACACTGAGGGGGCCCCCAGGATGTTTAATTCACCTTTACCAGGTGAACCTGCATGGTGAGGGGTTGGAGAACAGAGCTGCACATGGTAAGCTGGAAAAAGGAAAAAAAAAATCATATAGAAAGCTGCCACTTAAATGTAGATTAAAGTTGACCATGTCTAGTGACCTTGGAATAGGTAGGATTTTCCTCAGTCTTTTATAGTGTGCTCTAAGGCAGTGAAAAAAAGATGCTTGAGGGAGGAGATCAAAGGTTAATTCTTTCTTATTGCAGGAAAGGTGAGAGGCCATTTCAAACCAGAAAATCTCTCCCAAACACAGGCCAGGCTGGGTTGGCTTCATCTTTTCTGGAGCAGATTTTTATAGCCCTTGAGCTCCTGTAACTCCTTGTACTGCTCCAGTTAATCAATCAGGAGAATATTCCCTGGGAGTACAGTCCATTTGTCTTCTCCCAGACACGGAGTAGTTCCTCTGGATTTCTCATCATTCCTATCCATGTTAATGCACTTTGGTTACCTCCAGTATCTCTGGCCCATCACACACTTCTGCTGTGAAGTAAACACGTGGAGTAATATTAAAAGGGAAACTGGCAGAGCCTTTAATCTGCTTTTTTCTGTACATTATTGCTATTTAAGCTCTGTGTTTAAAACGCATCACCAGAGTATTTCAATTTATATTTATAGGCTTTAACCAGGCTAAGGCTGCTGAATGGTGAGTGTAAAAAACTGGTGAAAAGATGAAACTCTTGAAGAGATCCAGACAGTGTCTAGTACAATTATTGTATTCATGGAAAAAAAAACCCTAAAACCAACCAAAAAAACAACACCCCAGAACCCAGAATTCTGGAGCATTTCTAATACCTAAGGTATCTGAATTTTGTAGCTTCACTTTTATACCTTTCTGCCCTTTGAAAACAATGGCTGTAATGGCAAAGACAGGCATGGAAGTAAAGGGAATGTCAATTAATAAAGAATATAAGAATCAAGACTTGAATAAAGATCTTGGTAGAATGATGGAGAATAGTAAGTAGATTTTGGAAATACGGAGGAAATGGTCATAGAGTATTGATAGGTTTGTGGTGTGAGATGAAAAAATGGAAGCCAGAAATAAGAGAAGAGCGGAATTCAGGAAAGTAGGGTTGGGGCAGAGGAGCTGCCACATTGGAGATTGGCACGTTTCTTAGTGCTGAGCTGGTTCATTTCATGAAGCATCATTTTCACACTGTAGTGAAATAATTAAAATGACAAAAAAAAAAAAACAAAACAAAAAACCAGATCAGTTACCAGCCCTGATTCTTCTGCTATCTGGTCCAGCAGGTGAGTTCCCCTCTGCAGGCTGGGCTTGGCAGCATCTCTCTCTCAGGGCTTCATTTAGTATTCACTCACTGATTTATTTACAGCTCCATAGTCTGCCTTAATAATACTTTTCTGTTTGCATCCCAAGTGGTCACTGGATTTATTTTCCTAGAGGAATGTGCCAGGTACTTATATTTGCTGAAAGTAAATATTAACATTCATGATGGTGGGATGAATGAGCAGAAGCAGTCCACCTTTCTTTTTTGAATGGTGGCCTTGTGTTGGTGCACTTTCACTCTCTCTTTCCATGGACACCACATCTTGCATGCAGGAGCTGTTTTTGATATCAGGAAATGTCTGTCAGCTGCAAATCTGGTTACCAAGATTAATTTTTTGATAGCATTCCTTAACGTTTTCTTCCTTATGAGACCTCTTAACCTCTGGTTTTAGAAATGTGCCTTTTTAAATCTAAGACCCGTGGAATGAAACTGTAGCCTGGGGACGTTTTACATAAGCAAACCTGGTGGCAAAGTTGGTCCTCATCCAGGTGATGAGGGTGTGGGGACTCTGCTGCTCCAGGCTTCCAGCTGGGTCCAAGAGAAGAGCCTCCTGCTGCCTGGTGTGAGGCTGGGTGCCAGTGATGGCTTTGTGACAGCCTTCATCCCAGCCTGGCCGCTGGATTTGGGCTTGGCCAGGACGCGGTTGTGGCGTGAAGGAAGGAGGAGGAGGAGGAGGAGGAGGAGGACTCATATTTGGGAGGGGAAGACTGGCAATACGAGCATTTCTATTTTGTGTTAGTATTCACTTGAAACTCTGAGGTCAGCAGATGCCAGGCTGCTGATTGCAGGCTTGAGGAAGGAGCCTTATAGAAGATTCACACCAAAACAAATTTTGTTACGTGGATGGAGTGGCTGGCTCCTTTTTGAAAACATTTATCAATAAGTACCTTTGGTACTCTCAGGAAGATATCAGGGCTGATGAGAAATCACACTCCAAAGTTTCAAAACTGAGTTATTTTTAGGACCTCTTCCCCATATTTCCTGTAGAGTTTTTAGCTAAGAATGTAGTTAATTGAAAACTGAAGTATTGTGATTGCTTTTTGATGCTTTCAGTATATTGAGTACTTGGAAAATAGAAAGTAATAAATCATATAGGTTGGAAAAGACCTTTAAGATCATTGAGTCCAAGTGTAAGCCCTGCCAAGACCACCATTAAACCATGTCCCATGTGCCACATGTGACAGTCCATCCATTGAAGGAGCTGTTCTTAATATCCAGTCCAAACCTTCCCTAGAGCCATTTACTCTTGTGCTATTGCTTTTCTTTGGGAGAAGACATGGAGCCCCACCTGGGTGTGCTGATTTGGGAAAAGATGTGGTGACATGAACACCTAGGAGTGGAAGGAGAGAACTTACTGGTCACCTCTGCTCATGGTATAGGCTGCCCACTTGGATATCTGAGGGCAGTGATGTAAATACTGCCAGGTTATTTAAAAAAAATCTTAATGTGGTAAACAAAAATGCCTTCTGAGGGAATAAATTTAAAACTTACGTGGTTTTTGATTTGTGGGACAGACTGACAGCCATTAGAGTCAGTATGAGAACAGAGCACTAGAATCAGGACTGTAGATTCCTAATATCATGATTCTGAGCTGGCTTGGTGTCAGGTGCTGGTGGTTTTCAGATTTTTGGGCCAAGATTACATCTCCATCTTTTTTTTTTTTTTTTTCTTGTTGCATCTTGCATTGCAACCACAGGTGTCGGCCGACTCGAGCTCCTCCATGAATTCCAACACTCCCCTGGTGAGGATCACCACCCGCCTCTCCTCCACTGCTGATGCCCCCATGCTGGCAGGAGTCTCGGAGTATGAACTGCCAGAAGACCCCAAGTGGGAGTTCCCAAGGGATAAGTACGTAGCTGGCTGCTCTGGCACCACCTCTGCATGTCTGAGTAACCCTAAACAGCATGGGAGGAGGAAGCATCTCTCCTCGTGCCTCCCAGGGTTTCTCTTGTTTAAAGAAAAAAAAAATCTGTTACCTGAAGCTGCTCTGAAGATCAAGATTCACTTCAATTGTCTGAAAGCAGTTTGGTTAAATAGCAGCTAAATTTCTTCTGCCTGCAGTCCTGATTATATTTTCAGATTTCTTGGTTTTCAGATGCTCTGCTGAAATGCAGCTCCTCTGTTAGGAAATGAGTTAGGAAAATTTGGTGTGGTCTTGACTGGGAAAAATATTCACATGCAAGCTCTGTTGAAGGGCAAAGGTAATTTCCCCAAGCAATATCTCTGAACATTAAACCATGTTTCTTAGTCAACTACTTAATTGGCTAAAATTTTAAAAAACAAGCAATACAATATGTAGGATATAGAGAAAGTCTAAATTATGCTATTGGACAATCTTTTCTTTCTGTCACGTCTCTGGGTAGGATTTGGTGTTGAGTTTGTATTGACATGTATTAATGGAGAAGATTATTTTCAATTTAGGGGAACATTTTGCATGTTGGGTGCATGTATGTGCATTTTCTGTGGTTTAAAGGTGTTGGGTTTCAAGCAGAGCATACTGAATTTTGATATATTCAAATTCACGTGGCTACATAATATTTTCTTCAAAGCCTGTTGACTAATATGTAAAATGAGCTTTTGTATAATATAATTAAAACTGTAACCATACTGCTTAATATAAAAAAAGACATGCAAAAGAGAGATAATGTTAGCACAGTAGAACCATGATTATTTATCAGAATTAGTGCTGGCTTTAAGAAGTCTTTAGATGGCTTTGAGAAAATAACACCTTTTATCATGGACAGTTCTCTGTGGAAGTTCAGGGGTGTAATTTTTGAATAGACAGACTGTAATTTCGAGCCTTCTGATAACTCTTCTGGAAATTATTTTATTGGTTTAGCTGAAAACTAGAGTAAAAGGCTGTAATTGCCACCTGCAGCATTCTGGTCAACAGTGGGGGCTTGTATATGTGCTCCTGTCAGCCCATGCCCTGGGGGGGATACACTAAATGGGGAAAATTTTAGAGTTGCTAAACATTTAAACCCAGTGTTCAGCACAAATGTAGGTGGAGCAGATTTGCAATGAAAGGAGGCTATTTAGAGGCAGTTTATTAGGCTGGGGGCAGCAGACACACAATGAGGGGTTTGTTACTTTGGTCCTAGCAGGGCAATAGCACATAAATTAACCAGTTTCCAATGCAAATGTTTGTTCTCTGCCAAGACCCTAAATTCAGTTTTAGTCCTGGAGAAAATGCAGGGTGACCTCAGCATAGCATGTGCTGCTCTTCAGTCTTTGCACCTTTTAAAAACTTGCATTTGCTTTAGAAACCAATCCAAAACAGCTCGAGGAATTCTCACCAAGCCAGAGCCCACATGTGACAGAGTGAGCAGGCTGCCCTTGGGAAGAGCCACCTCACTCCTGCCCCAGCAGATAATCAGGGTTCCAAATCACTTAGCCCTTGTCTAACATTTCTGCTGATGGTGTGACAGCCTCTCCCTCTACTTCATGGTGCTAGACAGGTGTCCATGCTTTTAGGAATGAGTCCCTATGTCTGTGATATCTGTGAAATCCTCCTGTTGACAAGTCAAGTCCTTAAGAATTTGTTTATAAAAATGCTTGTCTGAATCTGGCCCCTGTGCTGGATAACTTTGTCAGCATCACACTCACTGAGCATCCTCCCTGATTCCTGCCACGGCACTGCTGCTGGCTGTCATGTGGTATTCTCTGTGAGTAAAGGAGCCTGGGTCTGGCCCTTAAGCCCTTAGATTGGAATCTAAAAGATTTTGCCCAGAGGCTTTCAAGTTGTTTTTTTTATTTTGTCTCTTTCTCCTCATGAAGATGAGACCGACATCTCTGTGTGTTAGACCTGAGCAGGTTTTGCAAACAGGAATATGCTCCACAAAATGCATTCTGCAGAGCCCAGTTAGTGACTGTTCCTTTTAGGAGGATGTTGGTGCTGTCGTGATTATAACCAAGTTTGTTTTTCCCAGCCTCTGGTTCCCCTCTCTGAGCTGAGCCTGGGCTCTGCGGGCAGGAGGCACCTTCTGGTCCCCTCAGCCGAGATTCTTGTGGCTGCAAGCAGCCTGCAGCCAAGAAACAGCCACTGTGCTGGACCCTCTGTGGCTGAAACTTGGCTCTGCTCTCCTTGTGGGCAGTGTGGGAGCAAAGATAACAAACACAGCCGTGCTACAGTGACAGGAGGGGCTGGCCTGCTGCTGCCTGCTCCACCATTCCAGCCACGCTCTTTGAAAGCTCTGCCCCTCCACACTGCATCTCCCCCCAAGCCATCAAGTGCAGCCTTGAGGAAAGCTTAAAAGCTGGGTTTAGTGACTGATGTGCCTCTCTGGGATGCTCACCCTGCCATCCCTAAGAAAATGCAAAAACCGACGCTCACCCAGGCCCTTATTGGTTCCATATGATAAACCCCTCATATGCTGCAGCAAGCTGGTGAAAGGTTTTTATATTTAGCCCTGGAATTTCACTGGCTGCTCCTCTTCACCAGATGCTGTGTGTTAATCTGCTGTTTGCACCCCCAGGCTGACTCTGGGCAAACCCCTGGGAGAGGGCTGCTTTGGGCAAGTGGTCATGGCCGAAGCGGTGGGGATTGACAAAGACAGGCCAAAAGAAGCAGTGACCGTGGCAGTGAAGATGTTGAAAGGTAAGAAAATTGGGTGATTAGGGATCAGAACGGGCGATATGGCAGCTCTCAGCCACAGAATTTTCTTTTGTGGCACCTGAACTCTGTCATGGTTGTGGGGTGGGTCAAAGAGCGCATAGCTGACCTCAGCCTTCAGCAGTTTGGGGTGTAAATCTGCACCCTTGACAGCCTGTTTATCTTGAGCAGCGAGTATTTGGGAGCCAGGAGATGTATTAGCATCGTGTGGGTCTCTCTGCTTTCAGTTTATTTCATGTCAGAGGCTATCCTTGTGTAGATCTGAGCCCGTTCAGTCCAGGTGGTTGGTGCCTATTTATTTTGAATTTAATTGTAAGGTTAGTCTGCAGGAAAGGCAGTGTTATTGGAGATTTGATAGCAGAGGACAGCTTTTTTATGTCTGATCTTGCTGTGCTGCCTCTTTACATTATAACACTGAAGAGCTGGTCAGTCCACCAGAGAGGCTGAGACTGTTTTTGGTAAGACATAATATATGATGTCCAGTGGAAACTGGAAAACAAATCCCATATTCTGCATTTTGAGCCACACAGATTTTACACCAACCGAGCCTTACTGAAGCTCAGGCTGGCACACTAAAATGCATGAACTGAACCTGTGTCTTCTCCAGATGATGCCACAGAAAAAGACCTGTCTGACCTGGTGTCAGAGATGGAGATGATGAAGATGATTGGAAAGCATAAAAATATCATCAATCTTCTTGGAGCCTGTACCCAGGATGGTGAGTAGAGAAAATAAAGTAAACCAGGACTTTCCAACAGGTCTGTGTTCCAACAGTCTCATTAATCATAATTTTTCAAGAGGTTTTAAGGAAGCAGTCATGCCATGATAGGATTTTTAGGTATTTCTTTAGCTTAACAGCAATATTTTAACTTCTGTTTCTCATTATAGTTGCAGCCTTAATATGAGAAAGGGTCTTATATCATATGAAAACTCACTAATCCCTTGCTGTAAGGAACAAATGACCTTTTGCAGGGCCTTTACCCACGTCTGCTGTTCTGAATTGTCAGCCCTGCTTTAGGAGAACTTGCACCCCACAAATTTGAAACGAGCACTTTCACTCCTTGAACAGCTAATTACGCCACATAAAGTGATGCAGAATGGCATAACATTCTGTAAATTAAAAAAAATAAATAAATTAAGAAGCGCTGTCCCTTTGTTGGAGATCTCAGGATATTTTTTGATTGAAAATGCTTGTTTTTCAGTACATGGATTGTCTGAAAGGAACAGGCACTGGGGCAGGGCTTAGGGATTTTAGGCACTGCTTGTGGCTCTGCCACTCCTGCTGTGGAGCTTTGAGCAGTCACTTCCCCATACCCAAACCCTTTATTTTTTTTAAGGCAGTGCTTACCGCTTTCCCATTTTATTGGTTCAGTTAACTTATTATAGCTCAGTAAAAGCTTTTTTTACATTTAAAAAAACATAAAAAACAATTACCCTGGTACCTGACCCTGCTTTTCCCATGGTTCTTTCCGTCCCCAGGCCCTTTGTATGTGATAGTGGAGTATGCTTCCAAGGGGAACCTGCGGGAGTACCTGCGCGCGCGCCGCCCGCCCGGCATGGAGTACTCCTTCGACATCAACAGGGTGCCCGAGGAGCAGATGACATTCAAGGACCTGGTGTCCTGCACCTACCAGCTGGCACGAGGCATGGAGTACCTGGCTTCCCAAAAAGTAGGTGGAACTCAGCAAATGCAGTGCTTTTTTTTTTCCTTCAGTTTGGTTCTGGCTGTGATGGTTTTGGCTTCTGTTCTTCTCTGCCAAGGTCAGGATGAACAACAAAGATGTCAAGTTCGGACTTGGAATGTTTATTATGTCTTATCTGTTTATATTTACTTGAGCTTAACCAGCGAGCTAGGGGACTGAGGTAAAATGGAGAGATTCTAACTCTTTCCAAGGTCTTTTGAGTGATAATTACTCAATACCAAGTTGACCCTTATATTATTTATGTTTTTGACCCAATAATGACCACCCAAGGCCCGCAATGAGGACCTTTTCCACCCAGTTACAGAAAACCACCTATACCCATGAAGAAGAAGGAAGAAGAAGGACAAAGACAACACCCTAAATGCTCCATCTTGACTCTTATGTGTTACTATACACTAAAACCCCAAATTCTAAATTTCTAGGACTCCACCACTGCCCTTGTCTCATTTGTGTTCAAGAATTTGCTGGGGGAAGGAGCTGCCTCAAACAGATTGTGTAATCTACGCCCCTGCAGAGCAGTGGGAAAATTCAAACACTCAAAGTTTTCCATCTTTGTTCAGCAAAGATGAAAAGTGAGGCCCGGAGTGGATCATTTAAAATAAACACTGTGCAGGTATCTGCAGTTTGGATCCATAAGCACAGGTGGTCACTGGGTTACAAAAGTCACATCACTCCACCCATGAGGCAGCAGGCTCTGCTTGCCTCCTGTTTCCAGTCAAACCAAACAAATCCTTTCACATCGTGACGTAAAACAAGTGAACTCAGTGGCTGAAAGGATTTACAGAATATCAACAGGCAGGGTTGAGAAGAATCAAGACACCAGGGCAAAAGTAGTGGGCAGAAGAGGCAAAAATATGTGGAGTGTATTAGTCACTTAATTATGCACTTTACTTTAAGCTGGTGTTTTCAGGAGAGTGAGCTTGTTGAAAGAATTTATTTATCCTATCATGTCCCCAGATACTTATTTTTAAAACCTGTCTTCAAACATTTAATTTAACCAGCATTTTCATTAAATTATAGTTATAAAACCTTAAGTCGCCCTGTATAACTAACTCTGTAAACATACTGTGGCTTAGTGGACGAGCAATCCTGGATACCCTGGGTGATGTTTGGGCCCAAAGGCTAAACCAGAGCAGCAGATAGCAATGATAAGTACTTCCTGCAGGGTGTGGAGTGGTTAGTGGGATTTATACTGATTTCCAGTCATGTCCACTCCCAAGTATAGAGCTGTTTTTTAACCAAAGACCAGGGCTGAGTGTAACTCTCCATTCCTGTTGTGTGCAGTCATGATTTTGTTATTGTTTTTTCTGTACTTGTAGAGGTTGGGGAAGAGATGGAATCCAGGTTTAATTTTGCTTTTATTCTTTTGTTTAGAAACAGTAAATTGTAGCACAGCAGGGTGGGTAGGGTGAAAGCGAGGCAAATCTCTTCTAATGGAGTAAAGCTGGGGTATTGATTAGGTGACACACCTCAGGATATCTCTTTCTGAGATTAATGCAACTCCTGCCTGGCAGTGAGCCACCTCCCAAGAAAATAGAGCTGAAGTGAAAGGAAAACGTAAATCTTTCCATTGGCCATCTTGAGAGAAGTGTCCTCCTGAGGAGCTCTGGAGTGCTGCTGTAGGACACTCCCAGGGCCACTGCAGCCTTTTTTTGTTTGCAAAAGCACTTGATTGGTGCTGTGCTGAGCTGGACAGACTGAGGGGCATTGCCCAAGGGACAGGGAGAGCAGGGGCAGCACTGAGTAGAGCTGTGCATTCCTGTGCTCCAGATATCCCACCACTTCTGTTTGCATTTCACCTGTCCTTCTCCCCTCAGGGGTCCATTCACTGAGCTGGAATAATAAGGGAGCTGCTCCTCTCATGGTATTCCCATCATGCAGGAGCTGTGGGAAGGGCAGGGTTCTTGTTATTTCAATCCAGGAAGGGGCTTCAATAAAGAAAAAGGTAAAAAAGGTGATGTCTGTCCAGCTACCCATTGCCTCACAAGAAGTTTTTACCTTACAGGCAGTTGTACTTAGAAACAGGACCCCATTTCCCCAGTTGGATGGATCCTTTTTGAAAGTAGGGAGCTTGGGCCGTGTTGTTTCTGCCACCACAGCATTGCTGATGCTGAGTTAGAGGACTGAAGGGGTGCTGAAATCATGCACTGCTCATGAAGGCATTGCTGGAGCAGGTTTTTCCTGGCAGTTCCCCATGGCTAACCCAGTGAGGAGCAGAGACTTCATTTTACCCATGTGGGGTGAGAGATCTCAGCAGTTTTCTGGGGCAAGTTATAGAGCAAGAAAAGAGCCTGGTGGTTGTACAGCTTTTGTAGTGTGTCTATGCACACTGAAATAAAACATACATCAAGAGTTATTAAAAATTAAAGAGGCTTAAAAATATATTTAAGTTGAAAATAAATAAAATATCCTTCTGGGATTCAAAATGCAGTGTTTCTTACCATGCCCCATTGCCACCTTGTATCAACCCTAATAAAGCCCCATTAACACAGGAATAATAATACCCAGAGCAGTCACAGAGTCCCTTCAGTGTCAGGATAATGTTGGCATGAAGGACACATCTCTCAGAAGGTAATAGATTTAGTTTCAATATCAAAACTGTCTTAAAAACAAACAGTCAAACCCTGATTGTTTTGGGTTTTTTTTTCCTTTTCATAATTGTATTTTTATAGTCTTGTGGTTGAAGTAGTTATACACCCCCTAGACATCCTGCTGACAATTATATTAAAATCTTTAATATTAAAAATTATTGTACTGATTCAGACTGGCTGTCAGGTTTTATCTCTGGTGAGACAATATAATTTAAGAGAAGCAACACAATAAAAATGTTCATTTAACAGTATTTGTGATGAAACTGCACTACCTGTATCTGGGCACACGTAAAGGAGAGTGGATCACAAAATGCTTTGCACGACTTGGGTCACCACCCAGCTTTCAGCCTTAGCAAAAATATCAGATTTAAGGGGACCAGAACTTTCTCAGACACTTCTTAGAGTCATTGTTCAGCTTGGAAACATCAGCTGAAGGGATGGATTGCAATAATTAAGAAAATTGTATTTCAGAGACTTGTAGTGAATGTGTGGCTTTCCTACCTGGTCATTTAGGTTAAAATCTGGAAAGGAGATTTAGTTATGGTGTTGAATCACTTCCACATTTGCAGCAGTTTATTTCAGTGGGCTGTTTTTCTTCTTTTTTGTTTCCAGTGCATCCATCGAGACTTGGCCGCAAGAAATGTTTTGGTAACCGAAAACAATGTCATGAAAATAGCAGACTTTGGTTTAGCCAGAGACATCAACAATATAGATTATTATAAAAAGACTACTAATGTAAGTGGATGGTTTTCTAATCTCTGGAAACAAGTGTTTCTTTCAGTGATGCATTTCAGAACTATGGTTGTAAACTTAATGAACTTCTTGTACAGCAGCCTCACTTTTCATCCCAGACAAAAAAGCAGGGATCCAAGGACATGAGCATTTCTGTCTCTTCTTACAGTGATAGTTAATTAAAAAAGATAAGCAAAGAGGCTGCATGTTGGAGGATTAGGAATGCTAAAATACAAGAACTTTTTTTTTTTTTTTTTTTTAATCGTGTCCCTGACTCCAGTGAGTTGTAGTAAGTGGAAATATTCCTGTTGATCCCAGCTGGTTTAGCACCCAGCCTAGGATCTTGAAATACGCTGTACAAGCAATGCCAGCAACAACCACAATAAAAATCCTGTTTGCTTGTGGTGATGTCACATTCAGCCTTCTGCCTGTGCCTGTACTGAGCTTGTCGGGGTCAGGTTGTGGTGGTGATCTCCAAGTGGGGCTAGAGATACAGAAAACTTATTTGTACTCCCCACACTGTCACTGGTTTGCTGTTTAGCCTGTACCAAATCAAGATTAAACATTTGGGATGTGGCATTGATACCTGGTTTGAAATCCATATAGCTTCTCAGGGGATCTCCTAAGGTCCTCCTGAGCTGCACTTGAGTTCTGATGGGGACTCTCTAGAACTCATTTGAGTTCTACAGATTTTATTTGGATAAATCTGACTTCTAATTAACAATCATGTGAAGTGGCTTATTTATGAAAATCACTAAGTGATTAGTGGCATTTTAATGGCAATATCTGCCTACTTCCAAAAGCCAGAACCACCATATACAGCAGTGTTGGAGGGGATTAGACCTTCTTCATTCCAGACTCAGTGCAATTCATGGGCTCTGTGTGTGCACAGCAACAGGCAGCTCTGACTGTGAGCTTTGGGTCACTGCAAAAGGAACAGGAACACAAAATTCTTGGGTTTAGTAATCAATTTTTTTTGCAGGCAGGCCTGTTTTCAGGAGTTTATTGATTGTGGGGGGTTTTTGTCTTTGAAGAGCCATAGCAGAATGATATTTTGATTTTGATCTGCTTATTCTATCGTTCTCCTAGCAAGCAGTTTGGGAAAATTTTGGGAACTCTCAATGCTTTTAATTTTATCTTCAATGCTTATATCCATTTTTGTAACAGTCTCTACTTTAGCCCATCTTACTATTTTCTCACTGAAAATGTTAAATTATGTGCTGGTTTGGGTTAGCAGGCAGCTCTTAGGGAAACCATCCTGTAAATTGCTGCTATTTTAATTTCTCTTCCCCTCCAAACTCACAGGGACGGCTTCCAGTAAAGTGGATGGCTCCAGAAGCTCTGTTTGACAGAGTTTACACACACCAAAGTGATGTGTAAGTGGCCTGATTTCAATGGAGTTTTGGGGGTGGGAAGGAGGGGGTTGTTTTGCTTTGTGTTTGTTAAAGTTTGGGGTGTTTCATATGAGTTTTGCTGTTGTCCTTTACCTTTAAGACTTTTCATTCTGTTTCACATATTAATAGATGGAACAGGGCTTGCCCTTAGAAAGTGAGGATTTTATGGTAGACTGCTAACCAGTGCTCTGTTACTAATCTGCCCAGCTTCAAAGCACATGAAAGGTGGAAAATGCTAACCTCCTTCTGTCACTGCGGAAGTTTCCCCCCTTGAACTTATTTACGGATGTGCAGCTACAAAGAGTCTATCTAATTTGCTTGCCTTTGGACATACTCTGGACTTCCTTCAGGTTTAAAATAAAAAAAAAAAAAAAAGGAGGGAGAGAAAAGAATGAAAAAAGAAAAAGTTCCTGAAAACTTCTTATAAAAATCTGTGCTAAGATTTGGTGTAATAAAACGTGGGCTGGGTATGCTGGAAAAGTTTTCTCTGATTTTCAGAAGTGCTTCCCAGCAGTACTTCACATGTAATAGGAAATCATTGGACTCTGACACTTCAAAAATCTTTTAATGTCTGCACAGAGCCACTGGCTGATGCAACTGCTCAGGGTTTATTCTGCTTCCTATTACAGTTCTGTGTGCATTGTGCTTGAAGTAGACGTGTATTTTTTATGCAACACAGATGAAGATCCTGGTTTTTATTTCTCCAAGAAAAGCTGTTAACTGTAAAGGGCTGGATGCTTCCCAGCAGAGGTGCAAAAGGTTATGCAAGTCAGTGCAGGGTTAAAAAGGAAAAGGGCAGCTTGGAGAAAATAAGAAGTATCTCCTCTTTCTTTAACCTGGGTGCAGTTTCCAAGCTGTTCTCTCCTTAAGAAAATCATTTACTGAGGCGTTTCCTGCAATCTCTACATCATTTACAAAGGAAACTATATACACAGGTTAAGGGTGGATCAAACTTGTGTTTTAAAATAACATCTTGGCAAAATATTTAAGTGAATGTGAAGTAAACCACTTCACTGGGACTGAGAGTCAGCCTGAGCTCCTCAGCAGCCAGGGAGTGCGAGGATTTCAGTGCTGGGACTTGGAGACTCTTGGCCCCATGGTGGCTTTGAAGATGGCTAAAGATAATATTATTGTAAGTTTGTGCAAACAGTTTACTAAAATACCGTGCTGCAGAGCTGGGGGAGCTGCAGAGGAGCTGGGGAGCCAGTGCAGGCTCTGTGCTGGTGCTCACCTGGCAGAGCTGCCTGCCAGAGAGACACAGCTTGCCAGCCAGGCAGGATGAGGCAGGAAAACTGGCTTAAAAATGATCCCCCTTCATTTCCTAGCAAAAGTTAGCAACAAAAGGAAAAAAAGAAAAAAAAAAAAAAAAAAGAAAGAAAGGCAGGGTGACGCAAAATATTTTTGTTTTGAACAGTCTTGCTTTTTCCAAAATATCCTGCCACATAATTGCACCCCAGCTGAGCTGTGAGTGCTCTGTAAGTCATTAAGCTGTGAAGATGCACTGCTGGGCAGTGGACCCGGGTGCTCAGAGCTCAGAGAGAGGAAAAGAGGGTCTTTGGGAACATGCTGGGGTCAGTCCCCATCCTAAATGCTGAATTTGATGCACTTCCCAGACCCCTGTCCTGTTGTGGGCAGGCAGACCTGGGCAGAGGCTGGTGTAAACATCTCTGGGAGGGATGGGATTCTCTGTTTCCAGCAGCCAGGCAGATCTACTAATGCAGTTTTCTCTTTGATTTGCAGCTGGTCATTTGGTGTGTTAATGTGGGAGATCTTCACCTTAGGAGGGTCACCCTACCCAGGAATCCCAGTGGAGGAACTTTTTAAGCTGCTTAAAGAAGGGCACCGGATGGATAAACCTGCCAACTGCACCAATGAACTGTAAGGAGCTGATTTGCTGTGCCAGGGCTGAAGGGCACAGCTGTGCTGAATTCAAGTGTTTGATGCTATGTTTAATATCTCATGCTTCCCCCAGACCGATCAAAACACTTTCAGAAAGTGCTCAACTCTAAAATTGTGGGTGTTTGTGAGGGTATAGATGTGTAAGGAAAAGGTATGGGAAGGATTTCAGGAAATGTTTGGCAGAGCATGCTTCTTTACACACCCTGCTGGGATCCTATTGCAGAAAGAAGAAATCATCTACCATCCAGTCTCTGTCGGTGTTTTTACACCCACATTTGTTCGATTTTAATGTTGCTAATGAAGAAATCCATAAATGTTGCATGTACCACTAATCAAATGTGAGGTACATCAGGCTGCTTTTGTACACAACAAAATACATCTGGGAGCTTCTGTGTTAACACAGCATTATCTCCTGGTGATGTGGGAAGTGTGATTTCAGGTATTTAAATTTTTTTTGCATTTTAATTTCTTCACAAAGGCTGCAATACCTGATATGCCAAAAATCTTATCATTTAATACCTTAGAAGTTGCTGGGCCCACAAAAAGGTAATTTAGACCCTGAGCAAGGGAGAGACAGGAGCAGAAAGCCCCTCTGGGTGCAGAGAGTGTTACCCAGGTTTGGGAGTTCAGTGGTCCATGATCAGAGCTGTGTGTGCTCGCTGCTTTGAAGGGCAGCACTGCCTGTGCATGAAAAGGTTTGTGAGGAGGATGCGTGATTTTAATTAAGGCAAGCAAATGTGTGTCTCTTCCAGCTATATGATGATGAGAGATTGCTGGCATGCTGTGCCTTCTCACAGACCCACCTTCAAACAGTTGGTGGAGGACTTGGATCGGATTCTCACTCTCACAACTAACGAGGTAGGTAAATTGTGTCCCCCCCCATAAGCTGCTGATGGGGAAAAATGGTTCAGGAGACAGATGGAATTTACTCAATTAGGAAATCCTGCTCAAGTCCACATCTTGTTCTGTTTGTCATTGTCCCCTGAGGTTTCATACAGCTAAACTATGTATCCTGTGAAATCCTCGGCCACTTGCCTTTATGCCTGGAATTATGTAACTAAAAAGAAGCACATCTCTGAGGAGTTTTTATTTATTTCTCGCTGCATCTCTGGATGTTTTTAGTGTGGAGGGGCTGCATGTGGCAGGTTGAGGGGCAGTGTTTGTGTTTCAGCAGGAATTGCACGTGAGGGAGGGATGTGGAGCTGGTGGTGGTTCTCATTTGCTGCTCAGTTTGATTCCCAGCCATGCTATGTAGGTCAGAAGAGGAGAAATCGTCAATGGCAGATTTCAGATGATGTGTCTGAGAGTGAATTAGGTTCACTGAAATAGCTCTCTGTGGAGGGAATGAGGACCCACGGGGGATGTGCAAACAGCCATCCAATTATCCAAAGGTCCTGCCTAGCTTCAGGTTGGGGTATGTGAATGCAGAAAGGTTTTATTTGAAGAGTGTTCTTTCAGAGGTCTGAGATATTATTAGTTTTAGCAAGGAACACACTGATTAGGGTATTCACACAGGAATCCGTCCTCTTATCACTGAACCATGTGCACCTTTGAGGAAAATCACAAGTGATGGAAATGTTGATTCTTTTGGTGGAAATTTCTTTTGAGAGAAAATACTTGGTGTCCCAGAAATACTCTACAAACTCCTGTTACTTCTGAGAAATGAAATGTTTAACAGGAGCAAAAAAAGAACAAAGCAGTTACACAGGAAAATTGCAACAACCTGATTTGACCATTTCAAACCAAAATTTTCGTATTTGTTATTGCTTCTTTGTAGGAAAAAAAAGAGGTTTGGATCACTCTATGTGGCTCCTCAACTTTAAGTTCTAATTTTTTAGAATTGTCAAAGAAATAAAAAAAGGATAATGGAGCAGCTTGGGAAAGCTTTTTCATAGTGGAGATGACAGGAGAACCTGAGTAATGAGATGGCATTTTTTCTGATCATAGTTTGCCCCGTAGATCTGGTTGAAAAAGATTCTTGGGCTTCAGTAGCAGCTGTAGATTGTTCTGGGTTCTGTTTTTAAGGCTTAGTCTAAGAAGTGGCACCTTCAGGGCTGGCTGAGAGATGTGGCAGGAATATTCTCTCCCTATGGAGTCATGGATGTAGCTCTATGTCCTGTAACCGTTTTCATCTCATCCAGTATTGCCTGCATCTTTTCCTGCCTAATTCATATATGATTTCACAAGAGCAGTTGGAGGTGGGCTGGCTGCCACTGCTGAGTGCTGGGTGGCTTGGACTGGATATGTGTTTGCAAGTTCAAGAGGGAGGTTCTGGGCTGCAATTCCAAGCCTGGGAAAGGATATTGCTTTCTTTTTTGCGTGTGTTAAACTATCGAGCCCTCCCAACTCCGTACTGCTCATAGACCTGGAATGATCTCAAAGTTAACCTGAAAAGGCCTTCAGGGTTATGTAAATTACTTTAGACTGGAATCATAGGAAAAACGTCTGGAAAAAGCTTAGGAACACATCCAGTCCATCTGATGGGCCTGTGGCAGGGCCCACTATACGTTTGTCATTCCTGACAGATGTTTATGTAACTTGTCCTTACAGATCTCCACTGCTGTATTTCGGCATCGCCCCTTGACAGCCTGTTGCTTTGTTTTCCTAATCTCTAATCTTTCAACATCAGATATTGCTTTTGTCCTATTTACCCTGGACATAGAAAGCAAATCATTCCACTTGTCTTCGCAGCGCGTTTCATGCTCCCCAACACTTGTCGTCACCTTGGTGTCTCCTGAGAACTCCAGCGTGTCCCATTTTCCTCCACAGCTTTGGAGATCTCTGATTCTGTGCAATCTTTTCCTCAAGTGCAGGTCCTCCAGCAGCCCTTCTGCTTATCCTCTTCCCATTCTCCCCCCCGAATCACACTGTTGGCCCAGGCTCAATCTGGCTTACCCAACAACTCTGTTTGCTGGGGCAGCCAGTGATTTCTTCTGCTTTTGTGCAAGTAATGATTTTTGCCTAAATAGTAACTCTATTTAAAGTCTCGCTCTTTTCCGTGTTGGATCATCACTTGTTGGGTTTTTAATATGTTTTCTTGCTGGGTTTTTTTCCCTAAAAGACTCTCATTCCCATGTTTCTGTGACCCACATTAGTCACCAGGACATGGCTGTGTTGCTTTGTCAACACCAGAAACCAACCTGGTGTTGGTTCTTACGCCCCTTGGTGTGACTGTGGCTGTTGACACTGGATAAGGATCCCATCTTCAATACTGATTTCATATCTGAGTTACATCAAGTCCTCTGGTATGATGAGCCATGTCTGATAGCCCCTGGGAAAAGCCATGTTTCTTCAACAGGGATCCTTTCTTCTGTCTGTTTAGAAAATGTCTGATTATTTCTGCTCACGTAGGGCTGATTTGCTCACCCATAAATATGGATCAGGATTGCCCTCGTGGATTTTTCAAGAGCCTGGGCAGCCACATAGTCAGTAATCAATAGATCCAAGCTCCCTCCTTTTGTTTCCTATTAAATTTTCCAGCTTTTTAAAACTTGCATACCACACCCTCCTTTTAAAATGGTGACCATTTTTTAACTTTAAGATAGTAATGACTGAATCTCTGACTTAAAAAAGGATTGTTAGCCAAAGGACTAAATTACCCCAAACCTAAGCACAGCAGCATAAAATACTGACTGAGGTGGAAGACTCGTCTCGTCAGTACGATCATAACTTGTGGTTTAGCAAATGAAGAGATTGCATTTAAATGAATGCAGCTGCCTTTAGAAGTTGAAAGAGAAGGAACATTTCAAGGGGAAAAATAACTTTATTCTCTTGCCAAAACTGTTGTTTCTAGCAAAAGAGCCTTAACCCAAAACTTGGATTCTGCAGATGATATTTCCTTTTTTAATGACTGCTTTGGTCATGGCTACTCTGGGACGCACAACACACAAATATGTAGTGTAAAAAACCCCAAATCGTGTGAATTTGATTTTGTTTTTCTTTCAGATCTTTTTTGCACGTATGCCACTGCATGTTGAAACACAAATTTAATATCACAGAATATAAAACAGAGATTCAAAGTGACTAAAGGAATACAAAGTTGGAAGCGTCTTTCCCTCTCCAAATCACTACCATGTGCTAAAGAAAAATGGTTCTATTTAGGATGAAATTTCATTTTTATCATTGCGAGTGAAAAGCCCTCTTTTGATGTGGTTGCCATGTTTATTCCCACTGACACAGCTAATGCTGGTGATGCTGGACTTCAGAAAATACCATGTTATTGGCTTGGTTTTTCTTTCCCTAGTCGAGCTCCTTGTTTTATGAGGTATTTAAGCAACAAGGCAGTTTTGAACGCAGTCGATTCACAGAAGCGAGCGTCACTTTCCAGCGGCTCTTTCCCAAAATCCCAGCGGCGGTGACGCGTTGTTGTCAGTTCTCTTCACTGACTAAAAATGGGTTTTATTCCTCTTGCCACAGGAGTACCTGGACCTCAGTGGGCCTCTGGAGCAGTATTCTCCCAGCTACCCTGACACGAGGAGCTCGTGTTCCTCGGGGGACGACTCCGTGTTCTCCCCGGACCCGATGCCTTACGAACCTTGTCTCCCCAAGTACCAGCACATGAACGGGAGTGTCAAAACATGAAAAGAGGAACAAAGAGGCAAGAACACCGAGCTACCTGCAAAGAAAAAGCTTTTCTCCAGGACCTTCGTGTTTCTGCTTGTACATAGAAAATGTGAGGGGAAAAAAAAAACAACAGAAAGAAGGAAAAGGAAGGGGAAAAAAAAAGCCAAAACTGATTTGGAGGAAAGCAGTCAGAACCTACATAAAGATTCTCATCACTTGCAGCTTTCAGATGTTCCCAAGGAAGAAGAATGTTTATGAGCTGTGTCTAGATACCCATTGCTATCAATTTTCTGGCTTCCTGTGAGCTGCAACAGACTTTGTTTGTACAATGGACCAGTTGGACTTGAGGCAAACTCTGGGTCTGCCTTTCTTGTGTATTTTGTAATATTTGGAGAAAATATATGTTGGCACACACTTACAGAGCACAAATGCAGTATATAGGTGCTGGATGTATGTAAATATATTCAAAATATGTATAAATATATATTATATATATTTACAATGAATTATTTTTTGTATTGATTTAAAAAATGGATGTCCCAATCCACCTAGCAAATTAGTCTCTTTTTTAACAGCTATTTGCTAAATGCTGTTCTTACACAGAATTTCTTAATTTTCACCATCCAAAGGTGGAAAATACTTTGCTTTCAGGGAAAATGGTATATCATTAATTTATTAACTAATTGGTAATGTACAAAACAGTTAATCGTTTATAGGGTTGTTGTGTTTTTGTAATTTAAATGGCATTTCTATGCAGGCAGCACAGAGGACTAGTAGATATATTGCTCAGACTTTACTAGTTTTCAGATCTTTAAGAAAAGAAATATTTACAGTATATAACTAATTTGGGGGAATTAAACTTTTGATTTATTTGTGTTTAAAAACTGCAATGTCAGATGATTATTCTTATCAAAACCAAACCCTTTAACAAGAAAGTCATTTTCTTATAAGGTCCAAAAGCAGAGTTGTTCCACTCCAAAAAAAAAAAAAGAAAAAAAAAAAAGAAAAAGAAAATAAAGAACATTTTGAAGAAGGTTCTTAAAGTAAGGAAAGACACGAGTTGGTCTAAAACCACAGCAGAACAGACTGCTCTAAAAGGAGCTGAGCTTCTACCCTGAGTTGCACATGCATCAAATTATCTACAATTCTCTTGCCTCAGTTGGATAATAGGTTCCAGACCTTTTGGCCTGGATCTTTTGCCTTTATCCCTCTATTGTAACTCAAGTTAAAAAGGGAGAAGTTGTTTATAATGACAACTTGCCATAGGAATATCAGCATCTTTTTAGGGGATTAATTCATGCTGACTCCAGTATTTCCTTCTGAACCATTCCATAACAGTAGGTGTAGCACTGGCCTCTGCTAGAAGAATATCACTGTTGTTTGTATCTTTTTTTTTTTTTTTTTTTTTTTTTTACAGATTCTTGTATTTTTACTTTCAGAACATTCACATTGATATGGCCATGGAATATGAATGCAAATTTCACTGTTTTATGTGGTGATGTGTTTGTTTGTCTTTTTTTTTTTTTTAAATAATTTTTAATTGGGTAAAATAAGTATTAAAATCTGTTAACTTTTGTACTGACAATAAAATGTTTCTACAGATATTAATGTTAAAATTACAAAATAAATGTCATGCAGCTTATTTTTCCTAATCCTTTGTGTCATACAAAATGGTTTCCTGAACATCAAGTGATGAAACACGTCCAGAAAAGCTTCCTTTAGACCTTATCATAGATCCTATATTACAAAGCAATCCTTTCAGGAATAATGCTTTTGCCTCTGTCCTGTGAAATATCTGCTCATGAATAGCATGGGTGATTTGAGTAAACATATGTACAGTCTTTGGTGGAAATTGGCTTTAAGTGTTCATCATGTGGACCCAAAGTATGTTCTCTTTTTATTTAGTCTGTATCCTTTAATTAGTGAGGTTTCTGATTCATTCTGGAGAGGCTGGAGGACTATGTGCATGGGAGATTTAAAAAAAAAAAATCATAACAGATGGAAAAGAGGCATCATGGCAAGAGTTTAGAAGTTTTCTGTTGCATTTTTTCTTTTTTTTTTTCCTTTTTTATAACATGGAAACAGAAGGAAGACACCCCAAAACAGCCTGTGCTTGGGGCAGAAATAGGAACTTTTTGGTCACATTGCTGCAGGTTAGCCTGGAGAGGGATGTTGGGTGTGACCCTCACCACGTGCTGTGGAAGTGCTCCAGACACCAAACTGTTCTTGGGTTCTTTGCCTCCTACTCTGATTGAAAATCCCGGGCCAACCCTAAGAAATTTCCTGAAAAAGTTCCTGTTAAAAACTGGTGGTTTTCAATTAAGAATTATCTGATTGGAAGATTCCCACTGACCTCACTGGAAACCATAATTCCCTTTCCCCACAACCTCTATTACTGTTAGCAGCAACGGTGGCTACTGTGACAGAACCCACAACGTTTGTAGTGACACGTGTCTGGTTTTAAGATTTTTTTTTTAGGCTCTCAGAAGATCTTGGATCTTGCTCTGCTTGTCTTAAAATGGATTTAAGTGCACCTCTACTACTTTGATACCTTTTTAAAATAGCAGGATGAAAACATGCAGAAATGTGGTGGAAAGGTGCTGTTTATCAATGTAAGATGATTTGTTGCCCTGATTTTGTTTCAAACAGGTGATTTGTTTTTTCTGTGTTCATTTTTTAGCTCTCAGAGAGTTAATTTGCACCTTGGAGGTATTCCACAGTTCCACAAATATTATCTGAAGTCTGTTATGCCATTTTCCTAATTTTATACTATAATCCCTGGATTAAGTTTTTTATTCTTTCCTGCCATTTGAAGACTCTTCTCCACTGCCTGCTGACTGATTTCCTTCTGTGGCAACCCTGGCTCTGGAGCAAGGCACAGAAGCCTCAGTTTTAGGGGGGAGAAGCAGAATATCCTCTGTGTATGGAGTTGCAAGAGGAAAGTAGGCAGCAGAAAATAAAACCTGGCACTGAAATTTGTTCAAAGGAGAAATCCTACCTTTGGATCTTCCATGAGTAGAAGGGTTTGGGATTGCTATCTCATCTGAAAATTGAGTTGCCATTAGTAGGAAGTTTAATTAATTAATTTTGTCGGGACGTGGGTTCATATCGATGTGGAGGATGAGGGGTGGGTTCTGTGTGCAATCAGTTCCCTTCAGCACTTCCTTGTTTCTTGTCCCTCCTCTAGGTATGGATCCGAATTAATTCCATGTAATAAATGGGAAAATAATGTAGAAATGAGGTTTTTTACTATGATCTAGCAAGCAGCAGGGTTGATATATATCAGATAAGACTGCAATTTCTTGCTATAATACACCAAGTAGCACAGGCTGTATGCATCAGATAAGAATACAGCTTGTTCTTTTTTCTGTTGATGTTACACCATCCAATATCTGGTTCATTTTGCCTTTACAAAAGTAAGAGTTCAGCTGTCTTATGAGCTTCAAAGTTATCTAAAGACAAATAAATTGACTGCTTCGTTTCTGGAAGCAAGATGAGCAAAACTGTGTGCACAATATAGCAATTTTCATGTCTAGGAGAAAGAAACACCTCAGAACCCTGAGGTTTAGAGAGCATCATTTTAGTGAAATTTTCAGTGATCTCAAAGTGATAAATTTAACCAAGAGAAGGTTAATACCAGTGATGAGTTTTGGAGATTTTTCTGTAATCCAGGAAATTTTCAGTGTGTGTCTGTTTAGAAAAAGCAAAGAATTGTCAGAAGACTAATCCTGGGAACTTAAATATGCTTTAGTTTTAGTTTTACTTAGCTTTTTTAAGCAGCCAAACATACTTGAGGGGGAAAAAAAAAAGTAAATAGTTACTGTTCATAAAAAAACCCCACCTCCAGCCATAGAAAGGGGGGGAAAAAAGCCAACCAACACCTGTTTTTGAAAGGTCATCTGTCCATTCCTTAATCAGGAAGTTCTGTAGTTGCCTAATTTGATCTAATAATTAGAAAAACTTCATTGATTTTTCCACAGTAAATGTAATAAGTTTGTTGGGATGAAGCATAAGAAACCTCCAACAGTTTGCTCTTGGGAAGGCTGTCACTGCTGTGCCTGTGAAAATGTCTGTACTTCTGAGCTTTTGTTGCATTTGTTGTTGAATGTTACAATCTGCTTAAACGCAACAGATTCTGTGGAGCAAGTCTTTTTTATCCCCTTTTATCAAATTTACCTGTTAACTAGCTTTTCTGTAGGGCCCCTAGGGGAGAGAGAAGATGGAGACAGTGCTGAGAGAACAAGGGGAAGAGGGACCAGTTGCTTCAGGGTATTTCTATCCGAAATTTAGAAGCAATTTCTTCACTTTGGGACCACTTGGACACTGGGATAAATTGCCTGGAGAAGCAGTGGAATCTTCCTGGCCATAGATGTTCAAGAACTTGGCTTGCCAGGGCCGTGGATAACCTCATCTAAGGCCCTGCTTTCAACACAAGGTTGGCCAAGACCATCTCCAGGGTCCTTTCCAGCTGAAACTTCTCTGTGATTTTGCAAATCTGTGTTGTTGGCCAAAGGTAACCTAGATCTGCAGCAGAGTCTTGGAAAGCTGTGCTGGCACATGTGGAGGCTGTCAGTGGGGATGTATTGTTCAGTAAATTCAATTTAACCATGCATTTAAGAGAGATCCCCCTCTATTAAGGATGTTAAATGTCAGGTCCTGGCTTGTTTGTGATTATCACAGCTGGCCAAAGGTTTTGAGATTGGATTCCTGTGCAGTGGGAAGCAGAGTTTTGTTAGAAGCTTTCTAGAATGAGGAGTGCCCTGCAGAAGATGGAGTATTTTGACTTTATCAGAATGACACGACCCTATCAGTGTGAGAAGGAAATGAAGTTTTTATGTTGCAGCTATTTAATAGTAGACAATGGTATACACAGTCAAGGTAAGAAATGGAGTACTTAGATTTTGTCAAACCAGAACAGACTAAGTCTTATCCAGGTACCACAAATAATTTTGCTTTTCAAATGTTTTATTTCCAATTCAGGCTGAAGATGAGCTTTCCTTGATGAACACACTTTGGAGGATCAAAGATGTCCATATTGCTCAGACTGTCAACAATATTTTGACAGGTTTTTACCTGATGCTCCAGCATTTGTCCCTTGGAACCAGAGGCTGTGAGTGAGGCCAGGGACCAGGATATTCTGGGATGGTTTGTGAGGGACCTGGTCCCATTTCCCTTGCCTAGCACTGGTTGTTTTCCTTGAAATAGTGAAATTTTTCCTTGAAATAGTGAATTGCTGGGAAAGCTTTTCCAAAGTCCTCATTTCCAGGGAGGACTAATAATTCTCTGTGGCAGGGGAGCAGCTCATCTCTTCTGCTGGGGCATCACAACTTGGAATTGTTGGAGAGGGTGGAAAAACAGGGCAGCAAACAGGAGCCCTGTGTCACTGCTGCCTGGGGACATCTATGGCCCCTTATACTGGAACCAATGGGAAATACAATTTATTGGGGGAAAAAAAATCAATGCTCCCAAGGACTGTTGTAAAGGCGTCTGAGAGAAGGTAGCCAAGGTGCAATATTTTGTCTAGATGTGTTTCCCTGGCACAACTCTAATTTGTTTTAGGGTTTTTCAGCAGCGTGCAGGACTTTCTATTCCACAAGTTTGTTGGCACAGAGATGCACAAACTCCCTGCTGAATCCTGCTGAACTGAACCCAGGGAGTGAGGGATCTGCCATGGGAATGATGCTTTGGGTGTCCAGAGGAGCAGCAACACCCAGGGCTGGACAGAGTGGGTGTGACACTGCTGGAGAAATTTGGGTTGCATCTTCCCACGTGGTCCCAGAGTTTCATGTGCCAAATCCTGAGTGCCAAAAGCACTTGAGAATAGTTTGCCACCACCATGAAAGCTCCTGAGGAAATCCTGGCCTGCAGTGATAAAGCTGAACCTTTTTCTTTCACTAATACCCCCCTTCTTACCAATTTTCTTGAGTATATTTCAGTTATTTTCAGTCAGTTTCTTTTTAAAAAGTATTTGCATTTTTCAGGTCAGAGAATTGAGAAAAACCCCATACATTTGGGGTTCTGCTAGGAATTGTAAGTAATAAAATTTTGCCTATAAATTTTTTCAAATTAATATTTTCTCTCTCCTTTAAAATTTCCAAGACTTGTTCCCTGACAGCTGTTACAACAAATGGCAGGCTTCTTCAGCTGATGTAATCCAAGACTTCAGTCATGTCAGTAGAGTTGTAATATTTATTTATCAACTGGTCAATGAAATATAATCTGTGGATTTGTTCTTTAGACATAAGTAGCCCTTTTGTCATATTTTTCACTAAGATAGTATATTTATTTCTAATTATGTATGCACACTAGGTCTGTACAAGGAATTTTGTAAAGAAATGAGAAAACCTTTTTACAGGTTTTTAAATCAGGAGACCAATGCTATATAAATGTTCAGTAATCACGTGATAGACATAATCATGAGAGGGTTCTGAAAGAGTCAATAAAAATGTAACTAACCAGATTAAAATGGTAAAATGGTAAAAAAGGAAAAATGTTATTATTGTGAGTTCAAAGTAGTGGAGTGTTTTAGGGGTTTTTCCCTTAGTGTCAGGCAATGTTTTGCTTGCCCCTCATTTGGCTTTTTGCTTTATTGTTGAAACTACTCTGGATCCTCATCTGGCTTAATATTTTGAGAAACAACAGTTTACGTTCAGGATGCTTCCAGCAAGCCTTAAAATCACCCCAGAATTTCATGCCTGGCCTCTCCTGCATAGCCCTAAACATGAAGGATGTCACTGGGATGCAGACTGAAATCCTGTCACCTCTGTTTCTGTGCCTGTGTCAGCTGGCTCAGCCCCTCAGCGTGTGTGCTGAGCTCCCTTCATTCACTCTTGGTGTTGCAATAAAAAAAGGAGGAAAAATCTGCTGTGCTTTGTTTCACTCCCTGCAGGCAGACGAGGAGGGAAGAGGCAGCAGCCCCTGGCTTTTCCTGGTGCCACGTTCATTGTCTGTGTTGCTGGAGCCTCCAGCACCTCCCTGCCCTCATCGTGGCACCCACCCCGTAGTAGTTTAAAAAACACACATCCCCAAACACCCACGTTTTGTTGAGATTTCTTTGTAAGCTGACTGGACAGCCACTGCCCCTTTACTCGACTCCCTCTGTCTGACATACAGCAGATTTGTGGCTCTGGGTTGATGGAACCAAAAGGCAATTAAACACAATCAATCAGCTGGCCTGAAGGTTCCAGATTCTGCTCACAAAATCCTTTTCAGACGTCATTAGAGCTGGGGCTTTGAGAGGCCTGGAGTGAAAACAAAGGAGAGATGGTTGTTTTTCCAGGTTTTTGCAGGGTGTTTTCAGCCTCTCAAAATATACCCTCAAAGGTTCTAAAAGGATTTAAAAATAATAAAAATTAAAAGCCAAGGGGAAGAGAGGCTTGTAGGGGTTTACTTTTCGGTCCTGGGGTAGAAGTGGGGGTGAAAGGAGCATCAGATGACAAAGTGGCAAGTCACTAAATCTGTGTGGTTTCTGCAGTCTCAGTGTCTGCTTTTGCTCTGAGAGGCACAGCAGACATGAACAGCATGTTCCTTTTCGGGGGGAACGTTCCCACTTCATTAATTAACAGCAAAGAGAGGATGCAAACATGACAGAGTTGCCTGCTGGCTTTGTAAACCCTTTCTTAAACAGCTCTGGAGCTCCTGATTTCCACTGTGCTGTGTACAGCCTTAGTCCACCAGCTGACTTCCAGGAAACTACCATCAACCAGAAGCAGCTTAATTTCTCTTTTTCATTTATTTGTTCTTTCTAGCAATCCTTTTCCTTCAAAGCAGCTGTGATATACAGGTAATGAAACAAAAAAAAAGTAAATTTTTATTCTTCTACCCATTTTATGTCTTTTGAGGAGAAATGCTTGGTATTCCTTGAGCTTGCACACATTAACAAATGTCAATTTTTTTTAATGTGTTATCATACAAACATATGTAAATTACTATGTGCTCTTCATATAATAGGAAAAAAGAGAGACACCCAAGTATTGGTGCCTGTGCTCCTATTCAGTCCGCTCATTGGGTTGATTCTTACAAAAAAGAAAAGAATATATTCCTGTACACACTTGGGAAGCTGCAATGTCCCAAGACCTTCTTTACCCAGTGGAAAAAAATCCTGACAGTTTTCTGACAATGGGGGGGGAAAAAAGGGAATCAACTTCCACAACAATAAGCAAACTTTTTTTTTTTTAAAAAAAATGACTTTTTGTCCTTCTACTTGATCTGTATGTTAGGTCACTTCATCAATAGTTCTGTGTTTGATAGTCAACAAAGGCCAGTTCCCATTTTTTGTGTATTTATTTTCCCTGAAAAAATTACCTTTTTCTGAGGTACTTCTCTTCTGATTCTGCAATGGTGCCAGTACTCACCATTAAAAAAGGAACAAGGATCTCTCTCAGCAAAGTCCATGGACATTTGATGCCATTAAAAGTAGGCCTTTGTTAGGAGCCATATGATTGAGTTTCTTATGGTTTCAGGGTAAAGAGGTGGAGAAGTTGTCTCCATCTCTAAATCCCCACTTTGTGCTGTTCTTAGAGAGGTGGGGAGGGTGCAATGCTTCACTTCAATTACACAGCTTTGAAAAAAACCACCAACACTTTCCTGGTGATGGAATGGCCACGGACATCTAGACCGTGATGTTTTTGCCATAACTGATAGAAAAGTGTTGGATTCTCTGGAAGCCTGCAGTAACTCTGTGACAGGGTGGGTGTTCACATGGTGACAGGTGAACAGGTTTGCTGGTTGAGATCCACTTCTGCACCAGGGTCTTGGGCCACGGAGTCCAGCAGCTGCTGCTCCTGGTGCTCCATGCCCAGAGCAGTTTGCTGTCTCCAGATGGGTGCTGGGAGGCTTTGGAGAAAGGGCCTGCAATTCCAAACCCAACTCCTTGACAGGACTGTTGCCTGTAAGATTTATCTTCTCTCTCTGAACACCTTCTCTGCTTGTTGCAGGACCACCCACCAGAGCTTCTCTGCCTACTGCAGCAGCACCAGGGGAAGAAGCAGCTGATGGGGGAAAGTGTGTTCTCCCTCATTTATTTTTCCTCAAAAGGGAACCCCATCCTTGTGAGAGCACCCCAAGACACAGACCCACATCTGCACTACTGGATTCAGCAGCAGGCAGCTCTCATCCTGGTGTTACTGGTTCCCACTTTACCTCCTAAAAAATGTATCTCGCTTTTACTTTGGAATAACAAGCCTCACTTTCAGGTTCTCTGCAAGATGATCTTCTAAAGACAGCTACTGCACTGACCTGGACACTGCACGCACTCAGCTGGATTTTGGATTTGTTTTAAATTTTCCAATTGTTAATTTTATAATGTGTCCCTCAGGTCCCTTATTAACGGACAGCTTATGGAAGAGGTCTGGGTTACTGTTTACCACAGCCCTCAATACTTTGGCATCCTTTGAGTCAAATTGAGCTCTCAGGGCTCTGCTTGCCAAGTTAAATCTGTTTAGCATTTTTATAATCTCCAAACACACGTTTCTTCGTCTCTCAGACTCCGTCTCTGCAGCTCAGTAAGCATTTGTTGTTTGAAATCAGATCATGATGAAATCGTTTAATAGTCGGTCTATGAAAATATTTTGTTTAAAAAACACTCAGAACTTAATTGGAATGAAAATACCAGCAGCTGGATTGTAGTTTGAAGTCAGAAGTCTGAGAAGCAGCTGGAACAGCAGGATTCAGAACGACACTTCTAATTCTTCCCCTTCCTACAGGAACATTCCAAGGCTGCTCTGTTTTGGCAGGCAATGAAAAGGACCCACTCATGTTTAGCCTTCTCTGACCAATAGCATCTGCTGCTGGTACATCTGTCCCTTAGCTTTGCAGATAGGGCACAAAAACTTCCTGGTTTTCTTTTTTCCAGTGCTTTATGAAGGGTTCTGATGAGCTCCGTGTACCACCACAACATCCCTGTCATTACTGGCATGTCTGAGCAATGACTTGCTCTAGAGGAGAAATTTAACTTCTCAGATTCCCTAATGAGAAGAATATGTGGTAAAGAAAGAATCTGGGTGACTTGTTCAATGGCTGAGGGGTTACTCCTTCAGTTGTATCGAGTCTGGCTCTGTGATTTGTGAACTTGCTGGACAGTTTTTGTTGTGCTTTATTTATACTTGGTTGGAGGAGTTGTTAAGTTTTAAATAGTTGGAGACCTTGGATATGCACAGTAGTGTCCCTGCTATGGGTTCATTGGCAAAATGCTGGAAGTTTTCAGGCCAGATCTCTGTCCAATTTCTACTAGATAAAATTCCTTCCATCACAAGAATTAATTGATAAGGGTGGAATTAAGTGCCTGGAGTAATTGCCTTTTTGGGGTAGAGGTAATCTCCATACACAGCCCAGCAGCTTCTTGTTTGTATCAGAAAAGACTGGCTCTTCAATTTGGATTTTGTTCTAGATAAAGAGGGAAATGAATGTATAAAAAAATGTAATTTTGACATTGAACATCTCAGAGGTATATGCAAAATAACTCTAAATGAATGCAAACTTACTGGAGCTGCCTTTAGAGAAATTATTCTCATTGGATATTTACTTTCAAATTGCATATATCACCAGCAGGATATCTGGATGCCTAAACCCATTTTTTTAAAGTTACAGATATAGTAATACAAACTTGGCACAGAATGCAGTGAGAATGTCAGCAACCTCAGAAGTCTAAAAGGATCCAGTGGATGAAGTACCCTCCTCTGCCAGCAGCAATAAAGGAACTCCTGGAGTTCCTTTAATCCCCAAAAGTGAGGACTTTTGGGGATTTAAAGAGGCATCCAAAATTATTTAGCCATGACTGCAATCACCACAGTATTGACAAGATTTTTGATATGTGTTTGTTTTGGTTGGAATTTTTTATAACCTGGCGTGCAAACTGAGATCAGGGGACATAAATAACAAAGTGTAGTTGCCAAACTCAGTGGCTAAGGATATAAACCAGACTTCTAACTTGAAGGTGTTGTCCTTAGTTTATCTCCTGCTGAACAATCTGTTTATCCTAAGGTAATCAAAACCATGAGGATGAGGAGAGGGAGCAAGCATGTTTTAATGCAGAAGAGGAATTATTATCTCCTGTAAACTCTCAGTCACCCCTGATGATACTGTAAAATATTTGCTAAAGTGTGCTCCATTTACATATTTTGCTTATTCTTTCACAGCAGTATTATTTCAGTGGCTAAAGGTTTCATGAATTTAACACAAAACTAATTTTACATCAGCAGGATGGGTCTGGGTTACCTGTCTGGGGCCACCTCCATGCTGATGCAGAGAGTGCTCAAGCCAAAACTGTCCCAAGGAGGAGAAAACAAATACAAACAAATCACTTCTAACCATTGGCAACTAATTCTGGAGGGGTTTTTGTTTGTTTAATCCCCTTCCAAATTCTGCATTACAAAAATATTGTCCTTTCTGGACAACACTTTAGACAGCAGGAGTGTCTCACTGGTTTGGCAATGAGAAATGGACAGGGATTAAAAATGTGGTGCAGACTAGATCTGGTGAATAGTCACCAAAATATTCCATGAGCATTTGCTAGGGTTTTGAAGTGAATTCACTTTGGCTTTTTTCTTCCTTCCTTGGACCTCACACACCAAGAGCATTGCAGTCTTGCCATCCCTGACCACGTATAAAAACGACCTTTAAAATAATTTACGTCAGCAGAAGTTGAATTTTGTATTTGCCCCTTTTGTATTGCAGATATTTGCCCAACACTTCAAAAAGAAAGGAGAAAGAAGTGAGTGCAGCACTTCTGTCTGATCACAGCAGCCACTGCAGTGACAACAAGGAAGGGAATAATGCTGCCAGGTTTGCCTTGTAAGCATAGCAGGAGAATAATTTTGGGGAGAATAAGAAAAAAGCTTAGAAAATGTGTTTGTTCCTGCCTTTTGCTGAAGGTTGCATTTCATCCCCAGGGTGGTCACACCAATCCTGAAATCAGTACGTGATGCCAAAGGAGAGGCAGATCTGAGGTGATGGTGTGGGAGTGGAAAAGGGCACTTGGGGCTCTCCAGCAGGATTTTTGCTGCCACTGGTGAAAGTCTCTGTTATTTTAGGTGATGTTTGTGTGCTTGTGTGCAAGCTGTGTTCAGGGTTTGTGCCCAGAAGTCACACACAAGGTAGTGTGGGTATTGGTGTAAGGGAATGGGGCACAACAGCCTGGTAGCAGTGGCTGGAAAATTTATCTGGGGAGAGACAGAGGTGGACCAGTGTCAGAGAAAATGGCTTCAGCACAGAGAGTTTGGCTTCTCTATGAGCTACTGGTGAAAGAAGGGCAGTAAAGAAATACGAGGAAAGTATTCCTGCTGGGGTTTTCCTAAGGAGAGCATCCAAACAGGTTGTAATCTGTCCATGGAGTCTCTGCATTCAAGGAAGTGAAGCCTGTCAAACACTTTATTGTCTCTAACATTCAATTGGGAAATCAGGTTGTTCATTCAACTCCTGAATAAGCACAAAACCCGACAGATAAACTTGAGTTTCTAGAATAACTGACTGTCATAAGGCAGAAAGCTGAGATTCCCAACTGCAGCCTGGTAAATCTGTTTTCCTTTATCCTTCTGGAGAAGCCAGAATCCTGAATTGCTAGATTTAGGTTTACCTTTCAGACAAGAGTGATTTAAACCCAAATATTTTATCACACATATCCCAGAGCTCAGCACAAGCCCTCAATTGTGCTCTGCTGAAATTCATGTGAATGCCATCATTGTATTGATCAGTTGACTATCACTGCAGATGTTTGAGGGTTGTGGATTCTTTCCTGAGATCATATTAAATCTTAAATTGGGTTTCTGGATTACCAAAGTAAATGAATAAAAGGGTACAAATGGATAACCAAGGAAGTTGCATCAGTTTACACAGCCTGAGGTTGTGAGCTGTACTTTATTTTGTGCCAGCTCTGTGTTCCTACACATTATGTTATTCTTGTGGTATCTGGTTGTGGCATTTGATTACAAAATAATTCTGTCATGAAAAAATAAGCTGTCTTCTAATATAAATCTATGTTCAGTGTCCAGGGTTTTCATGTGCTGTGAGGATATCTAGAAAGAAGCAAACCTTTTCTTCATGATTTTGAACATACTCTGGATCATAATGGATTTAAAAATCCCCTCTAACCTTTTGCTATTGGCACACAGCATGTGTCTGACCTCCTGACCTCACAGCTGTATTCAGGGAATTGTACACCTCAATGATTTCTTTTTATACAAACCTGTGTTTGGTTAATTTTAAAAATAATTATTCTGAGTTTTCATAGAAAGGAGAGTCAGGGATGCAGCAGCCTACAAGAGACAGCTACCAAAGCTGCTTAAAGACCTTAATTTTACCAGGATAAAAGTTATTTATGACTGCCTCTCCTTATCAATGCCAGTATGGATAAATATTCCACTTTTAACTACAGTGCTGCTCTGCTGTTCTTTAAGAGTAATACCCCACGAAACAGAGTTGGAGTGGGTTTTTATACAGTGATATTGAGCCTCAAATGCTGTAGGGCTGAGAGGGTCAGATGAATTATTCTGAAATACAAGGAGCTGTTTTATGCCACAGTGGGGAATCAGATCAGCTGGCATGAGTGGTGTGAAATCCCCTAATCACAGCAAGGGCTCTTTGACAATCCTGCTCTGCAGCCATAGGTCTGGACAATGCTTGCACCCACATTTTTGCTCTCAGTTTTACAGCTTTTATGACTTCACCAATACAATTTCTGTCAGACCACTGCAAAATGCTGTACTGGTGCAAGTGGTGGGCAGTGAACAGTGATGTTGGGATGATCATGTGTGGAGGGTGTGAAAGCAGAAACCTTTTCAAATTGGTTTTATTTTTGGAGGAAGGCTGATGTTGCTACATCCTGATTGCCAGACTCGGCCTGCAAATGAAAATGTCATTATTTCAGAACATTGAATAAAAAGATGTAGGTGTACATAGACAAACACAAATGTAATTGAAGTACTACTGGTGGACATTTGGGAATGGAACTTGATGTCATGACAAGGCTTCTCACAAGAGCTTTAAGCCCTGGAAAGTAGAGCAATATTCTGAGTTTCACTTTTACCCACATCTCAAAGCCAGTTTTGTGCTTAGCATTTCTTTAAGTAAAGCAGGACAGATCTGTTTTTCCACTGTCAACCTTCCCATTCCTTTCTGATTTACAGAATGAAAGTTGCTGTTCCCATCTGTCATGGAGAGTCTTCCTCTCTCCTGAGGATGCAGAAGGACCTTGGCCTCATTCTCTAGGCAGCATCCAAGCAGGTCCTTGCTCCATCCCTCTCAGAGCACTGCCCTTGCCCTGCAGCATCTTGGTGACCCCTCTGCCCACCTGACCTGCAAGGTGTGCTCTGTGATTTCCCAATTATCAAGGTGTCCACAGGTTATTTTAGAGGGGAAAATAGTCCAAGGAAAAAAAACCCCAACATCCCCATTCATCTTCAACCCTGCCACGTGCTTGACGTGGTACTTCATACAGTACTGAGTAAAATGAGCCTGTACAAATGGTATGGGTGCAAAAATTAGCATTACATAGTCGATAAATCATGCAAGGAATTTGGTATCTGTGTACTTAATCTAAATTTGTTAACACTGGCAAGATAAAGGTCATTTGGACTCCACACTGACTCTTGAAACTGGGACACTGTTCAGAAATTTGAGGTTTCTCCATCCAGCTGTGTACATGTGCCTTGTTATCTAATACTTTAATTGCTAACAAAACACTGGGTAGTGGAGAATATACTGGTCTGTGTCAATATTTAAGCAGGACTTTACTTATGGCTGAAGTTTATTCACCTTGGAGAGAGAAAATTTTTTGCCTCACTTGAATAGTTGGGCAAGGAAAAGGCAGGGTTTCAACTTGCTCCTGTGGTTTGTGCTTACTACAGGCAAAGAGAAAAAAATGTCAGCTATTTTTGAAACCTGCATTTTCAGATCCATTTTCTTCTTTTTCCTTTTTTTTTCTGGACATTTCAGGAACTGTTGAGATCTCAGAAGTTTTTGAGACCTTTCTCCTTCCCCCTTTTAAATGGTAGAGGTGAAATAAGTTCTCTGGATCGTTTCTGATGAATATTTGCCTAAATTCTTAAAATTCTTCCACAAAGGAGATTAGGAGTTGTAATTGTCTCTCCTCTCCTGTCCTTCTCATCACTCCTTGGAAAGCTGAGCCTGGGGATGAGGACTCCTGCAGGGAAGGGCACCTGAGAAGGGACAGGAGAACCTGCTGAGGTTTAGCTACAGCACCCACCACCATGGTCCACCTACACCCCATCCCCAGAGGCTTTTCCCCAAAGCCACTTTCCTTTAAGCTTCTAAAGCCTAAAAACTTGCTGTTTTCCACATCCAAGAGTCTGATTCTTGCTGTGGAGGAAGTTAAAATAAGGGATGGTGTTGCGAGGGAGACGCAGTGATAACCACGGAGTCGAAGCGGGAAAAGAGGAAGTTTAATTTTTTCTACAACTTATATAGATTTCTAAAAGGAAGACCAGATTGGAAGACTGAGGTTCAACCTCTTCAACTTCACTGGTCTTAGAAAGTGTCCATCAAGATTCCCTTCACAGAAAGGAATCTGAAAAACATGATAACAGTTCTGTAAACATTACTTTGTTTACATGAAATTTCTGACTCCAAGGCTGAAGGCTAGAAAACAAAGTGACAGGATGGCACCATTCTCCCATAAAACTTTTGGAGTGAAGATGAAAGAGGGGTTATAGAGATGGATATTTTCTTATGCAAACTGGAGTTGTCCATGAGGGAGAAGCAGCAGTGTGGAGCTGTGATGTCTCTGCCATGTGCAGAGGCTCAGTCTGGGTGATTTTTCGTGGAATCTGTTCACATGGCTAAAGGACCTGTTTATTTTTCATACCTTTTGTTCACCAACCCGTGGTAACATTAACAAACCAAGTCCTGAGGAAGGTCCATGCTTTGATCATTCCTTTATGCTCCCTGAAAGCCCCTCCTGGGCTGATCCTGCCCCTTGCATACTGAGAGTTTAATCCTTGCCTCTGCTTTTCCCCATTTCTCTGCTACACTGGGACTTGAAATAAAAATGTAGCAAAATGACCCCCCCTGCACCAAGGCACAGAGGGTACGTTCAGTCTTGTGAAAAAAGACAATATTTTACCCCAAATGTAGCACAGCTTATGGTTGCTCTGTACATCACAGGACACAGGAAAGTAGGAGCTGAGGTACCCGACTGCTGGTTTTAATATAAATCTCATTATTAGTGTAAGACCTGGCTTATAGCCATGAAAGTGGTGGTTTTGTTGGGTGTGGGGTTTTTTGGGGAGAGGCTTTGGTTTCTTTTTTCTCTAAGCAGAGGAAATGTGCAAAGAGCACACTCACCATAAGTTAGAGCTGTGTGCAGATAATTGGAGAGAGGAAGAAGAGGCAGCGAGCTTTGAACAAGGAATCTTTTCTGCACAGGAGATGTGCACATGGGCCATGCCTTCAAAAACCTCTGCCAGCTCTGTAGAGGATTCTCAAAGGCCTGACTCAAAGCTCTCATGGTCTTGTACATCTGTGTGCAAACTCTGAGACAAGGTGTGCTGACTTAGCAAGGCCATGGAAGAGAAAAGATGTTGTTGAGGGAGAAATTGAACTAGAAACAGGTTTCAAACCATGGAGCTGATATTTTGGAGAATTAGAACTGTGAAAGATGCATTGTAGCAAGACCATGTGGGGTAAAATAACAGGTGGTTGGTGTTAGAAATATTAGCAGCATTGTGTGGCAGAAGTTAAGGTTGAAAAACATTTATAAGGTATTGTAAAAAAGAAATACTTTAGCTTCTAACAAAACAGCTTTAAGTTTTACATCTATTGTGCCTCACCCTTCTACGAGATGGAGAACAGAATAAAATCTTTAAAAATGCCTCTCAGTTGCCCTGTCTCTGTAGAGCTGGGTTTTTCCAGCAAGCTCTGACCAGGCTGCTCAGGGAATGGAGTGGAACCTGTCCGTGTGTCCTGCAGTAGAGGGGTTCTGACTGTCCCTCCAGGGGGACCTGGGAGGGCTCAGAGCAGGGAGTCAGGAGCCAAGGCTGATGTTTGTGCTGCATGAATGTATAAAGAGTTGGAATGGGCTGCATTTAGCAAGCTAACCAACAGTTTTCAGCCTTGCTCTGTGATTCTCTTTCAAGGTAAATTTTGGACATTTTTCTGAGCTGGTTTCAAGTGTGGCTCATGTTTGCCAAACAGAATTTTCTTCCACATCCTCTCTCTAATCCAGGTTTTTCAGCAATCAGAGCAATTCTTGTTAATGCAAGTCCAACTCCATAACAATCCCAGAACACTAGATTTAAATATTTAACTGCTTTATAATAAATTCAATTCTCATTCAGATATATATTTTCAGTAGGAGTATTTATTGGAAGGACACTATTTATTTTGCAAAGTCACTATGTTATGGCATGAGGATCTAAATTGTGAAGTGCTGAATTTAAAAGTAGCATTATCTGCTCTGACAATAAAAATTAATCTGCAGCTCACTACTGCTAAACCTGAATATATAAAACCTCTTGTCTGTGTCCTTCCCATCTCTAATATTTAGCTAGGTGCTAGAACAGCTAAAATATGAGATATTTTTTAATTAAGATTCTGGAGTTTGGACGTTTAAAGTTTATCTTTACAAAACCTTTTTGCTAATGAAGCCTGAAGTCCTCATATGATCACTTCAAACATTGATACTTCAAGAAAAAGTACCAAATAATTTTTAGAATATGGGAGGTCATCCAAAAGGATGAAATTAGAAAGAACTAAGTCATTTATGTCTAAGAAAGCTCAAAACCCAGCCATGTTTAAATGCCGAGTTTTAAAGAGGTGTATTTTCTTTAGGATTTCCTGCTGAGAGTGACAGATCCAACATCTTCTATCATGTCAGTGATTTTTGGTTTTCTAGGAGAACTGGAGTGTGGTGGCAAGAAAGAGTCTTCCTAAATTGCCCACGATGAATGTTTGGACACAAACCAGGTTTTGTAGTCAGGAAAAAGTGGTTTCCTTCTGTTCCCAGTACTTTCCTTCCTGTATTCTCCGTGGTACCTTGCTTCTCAAAGTCAGGTTTTGTCTCAGCCTAGCAGACCTTTGAAACACAGGTTATTAGAAATGTTGTTCCTTCTTATTCAGTTAAATGCATGTCATTTTAGATTTCCTATGCTGTTAATTTTAAATGTGCATTTTTGGGTCTTTTCCCCGCTTTTGGGTATTGGCAGGCTCCAAAGAGCCACATATCACACCATGCCAGTTGTTCTCAATCATTCCTGTGACAATATTATCCCTGAAGCATGGCCAAAGCAGAGGCTGTGTGGATTATCTGATGCTTAATTATCTGAATTACACAGATATAAAATGTAATATGTGCAATCATAAGGCGTGCAACCAAATTATTTGACAGCTTTTGTATTCTCTCCTACTTTGTCTTCTTCATGGTTTGCATTTCTGAACTGCCATTCAAAAAACAGAAAAGAAATCAAAACATGTGATAGGTTGGAACACATTTCTGTGCTGGTTTGGAGTCCGATAACACATAATGTAAACATAAGAGTCCATTTGAGGGCTTCCACACTTTTCCACATTATATTTAACCTCAGGGCAGCACAGTTGCTTTGGACCACCAGGCTGTTAATTTTTCACATCTTGAGCCTGTGATTATTTTTAAAAAATCATATAATATATGTGATTATTTTAAAATATATGTGATTATTTAAAAAAAAATCAATGGCCAATGAATGGCTTTTGTGACTTCTGTGTCATTTCTTTTACCTGGTGTAACTCATGGATCCAGAGACCTTAAAACTCTGCAGGTATTACTGGCTTGATGATGCTTCAGGGGAAGTATTTCTGTAATAATGTTAGAAATCTCTACCTCTGCCATCACTGGATTTGCTGTTGTCACTGGGAAAATGCTGCATCATGTGCAGTTCCAACACTGACTTGGGGAGCTTTGATAGAATCTCTCCAGAGGTTAATTCATGCCTAAACCAAATCCTTCAGAGTGGCAATCTAGCATTATCCAAATTTTATGCTGGGGAAAAAGCACTGTGGTGAACCCTTACCCTTTCTGTTAGGGCTGGTATATTCACTGTAACACTTGCAAATACCCCCAAAGCCAAACTACCCTGATTTTCTGTGCTGTCTTTGCAAACAATTATTCAGCTGATGGCAAATTTATTCTACACAACTTCATAGTAAAGTTCAGTTCCAGATCTTCTCTATGAATCTTTCTCCTTCCTTTTAAAAAAAGGTCCAGTATCTGAAGGCAGCCCTCATAGTTCTTTTCTAAGACACTGCTCTTAATCTCTGTGTGTTACATGCTGCTCTTAGGTAGTACATTCCAGATAACAGAATTTAAAACAAATGGTTTCACTTGCAGAGTCTATCACTTAGAGCTAAAATCATTCCAAACTCCGTCTTGCTTTGAGACTTTAATCAGCCACCTTTTGCAGTTAATTGCTATTTTGGCAGGCTGGAGAAAGGAAATGGAGATTTTTAACAATTTCATATCAACAAAAACCAAGAAAGAATTTGATGAGACAAATAAAAGGTGTTTTTCCTAACTCAAAGATGCTCTGATTGCCAAGTGCCAGAAGCTTTTTGCAAACATCAGAAGTGGGAGAGGATTTTTTCTGAAAAGCTTGCTAGATCCCTCTATAATGAAAGATTTTATACAACATAGGTGAGTTCCATTTGGAGCATGTCCTGCCCAACTCTTCTCACCCAGGATGTTCCACCCCAGGTTCTTGGGAGGCTTTGTGGAGCTCTGAGGTGTACTGAAAAGTAACAAACCTGGGTAAATTTACCCTTCTGTCCATAGCTAGGTGGTATTTGCTCCAGCAGATGTGCACCACAGCATTTCTGACCTTCCCCTCACTGACCAACACCACAAACTCAGCGTTATCAGCAAGCTCTGTCCTCTCCTGATCCAGCCAGTAAAAAGCCGTGGCAGAGCTGACAATCAAGAAAGTTTGTCATTAATATCCACTTCACTTCAAACTTACTGAAGCACTGGAAACCTCAGAAGTTGCTGTTCCAGTTGCTCATAATGTGCTCTTTGTTTTGTGCTTGGCTTATCTTTGAGCACAATGCAATCTGAAGGAAGTACACCCACTCCCTGATGTTTTCCTTGGGAGCCAGAAATGTGTGTGCAGCGTTTTTTTGGGGGCAGTGGTGAGTAAAAGTGGAGCGTGTGTTCTGAGAGGCGCGGGGGATGGTGGTGGTGGGATGCAGGAAATCGGGCAGGGCTCTAAAGGCTGCAGATCCGGGCTGAAAGCAGAGTTCTGACACTTTCTGCTTTAAAATTGTGCAGCCCGAGTCAAAGAGCTCAAGCAGCAGATGCAGAGCTGTTCCAGCTGGATGGATGGGTCTGCAGGGCTGGTACACCTTGTGCCGTGAGCACACCCAGCCTGTGGAAAGTTCAGCAGCTAAACTGAAACTAACCATTGTTCAAATACTTCTGAAATGAGAGAATCTTGTTTACTTTAACGGTTTCCCTTCCTAAGAGGCGGGCAGTGTTTTCCCAGCCTGAAATGTTTCTCCTCTCCTTAGCATTTCCAAAAGTGGCAGTGTCCCTGGATCCTTACATAACTAATTCTGATCTCTTTGCAAATTATTTGGTTATCTTTTAAAATAATAAGTCTATGTGAAAAGTCCTAGATTTGATTTTAGCTCATGACAAATCCATTAATGTAGAAAGTTTAACTTTACACATGGCTGGCTATGGAAGATACCTGGACAACCCAGATCCAGTGTGTATGTATATTATTTATATTTATATTTATATTTTTTATGGGCAATAGGGAGGACATAAGAGCACAATACAGTGTTTAAGTATTCTGAACTTGCAGAAAGCACCATAATACATGTTTTTGATACCCACTCCTGTTTATGGACAATGGTATTGCGGCTAAAATCCTGATGTGGGTGTGGATCTAATCTCACATATGTCCCCTCGAATGGCCCAGCTGGGAGAGAAGGGCAGGCCGGTGCTCTGTTAATTACTAGAGATGTTCTTTATCTGGGATAGTGAATTCTGAACATCTCCCTGCTCTCCAAAGCTCTGTGGGATTTTCTGCCCCTGCACTCTCAGCCTCCACTGGGTTTTGCCAAATGACTTTTCATTTTCTGCCGCATTCTGAAAATAGTTCCAAGGCATCAAAGAAAAGATTATAAAAAGTGATTGAATTCAAAATAAAATAATGTGTACCCGTGCTGCTTTTTTTTCTAAAAATACTAAGACAAAACCATATACAGACACCAGGTATCAGCCTCATTTTAGAGTTCCTTTAAATTTCACAAGGACTGAATCTTAAATGGTGAAACTGAAAAATCATTTTGGATTTTGTTCAGTGACAGGTAAATACCATTGGAGTCCTATTTGCAAGGTCCTAAATACTCAGTTTGGAAGCTGATCTTGGAAAATAATGGATTTAACAAAAAATATTAAGGAGTTTTTCTCTGAATAAAATTCAAAGCTTGATTTAGATTTAAATTTTAGCTCTGGGTTTTTAATATAAAATGCAGTTTGTGGATCATTTGTGGATCATTGCTGATATCTTGCTGTATCTTGAGCAAAGCAAGTCAGAGACCAGGCTGTTTTCCTTTTAAATAAATAAACATTGTTGTTTCATTGATGGTTCCTAACAGAAGAGGTCAGCCCCATTGTTTCTGAAACAGCAGTATATTAATCTGAAACATAAATTATTAGTATCAACAGCAAAACCCATGGTGTAGTCAAGCATCTGTCACAATGAATGAAAAAATAAACAAGTTATTTCCCCAAGACCTCGTTGCTATTTAGAGATGAATGAAAACTTCATTGAATAAAATAATCAGCTTGAATATTTTTTGATTGTTCTGTGATTATTTGAGAGATTATATCTTATTGGAAGAGCTACACATAAAATATTTAACTTTTAAAAAAATGCTTCAGATTCGAGGTTAAGCATTAAATCATGTCATTTAAATCCCATTTTTAGGCCATCTTAATGTTTGTAATTTTTTCTCACTAAAAAATCTTAGTAAAATAAAAAAGCTGGACTTTCTTGTATTTCTAGTATCTCATACTTCTTCATCCTTTCTGAAGAGAGAAAAGAATAAGAGAAGGGAGAGGAAAAAACCTAAAACTGGAGATAGGAGAATTGAAATTCTTCAGATTTCAGAACCCGAGATGAAATGAAATTTGAAGCATTTTATTCAGTGAAACACCTGTTTCTACAAAAGCGGTGGCTGCATTTCCTTTGAGGTTGTCTTCTACTTAAGTAAGTACAAAAACAATTACTTTTTCTAGGTTAGTTTTCATGGACTAAGTGAAGACTCCTGTATATGTATATGTACAATTTCCATACTTAAATCTCAGACTGGTGAAGGCAAGGTGCTTAAAATGGTATCTCCTCTGCAGCACCTCAGTGCATCAGGGCTTGGCCTGGGGCTCCATTTTTCAGGCAGTTTCACAAGCACAAACGAGCTGGCCTGAAGTTTATAAACAGCTTTAAGTAGCAGCTCTGTGCCTTGCTAGAGCAGCATCCATCACAGCTACGTCAGGGATGCAGCAGGGAGCTTTGTCTTATCTCCTCTCTCTCCCCAGTCGTGTGCTCTCATACCTAGACAGTTGGCTCATTAAAACAAATGTGCTATTGCTGAGCACAAAAAATAAAGGGGGAAAAAAAAAAAGCTGTTTTTTAAGACTTGGATTTATAGCTCCATGTTGTAATCAGGCATCACAGATTCTTTCACAAGAACCGTAAAACAAGTTTTCCTCATGAGAAGGAAAAAGGAAAAAAAAAAATAAAGGAAAAAGGCGGGTGTGCTGTCCCCCATTAAACAATTGTGAAGTTCTAGTTTAGTGCATGCTTGAGGGGAAAAAGGGGACGTGGCAGTAAATCATCTGTGCAGCTCTCAGCCATAAAGTTTCTTGAGCAGTCAAAACTGCCAGGGCTTGTTTGGATGACTTATTCCTAGGCAGGGGGGGATGGAAGAAAGTTTATAATACAGCTGCAAACTTCTGCTGCCTCTGGTGTCACCATTGTTTACATTACGTGATAATGTGCTGCAGAAACCTCCTTCTATTTCAAAGGTGATGTCTCCCTCCCTGACCTTGTTCTGAGATTGTTTCCCGCAGCCAAGGGAGCAGGAATCTGGAATTGCCTTGGCAGGAATCTGGAATTGCCCTGGTGCTCCTGGTTTGGGCTCTGCAGGGAGGGAGGGTTTGGAGAGGGGGATGCAGCCGGGTCAGGCTGGGCTGGAGCTGGGACCTGTGGGTCTGTCTGGGGTTTGGGTCAGGCCCTTGAGTGTCCTGGGGTGACTTTGTGATGCTTGGATCCCCAGTTCTCTGTTCTGTTTATGCTGCAAATTAAGTTCTGCACCTTTCAGGTTCTGAGAGTGAAGGGAGAAAGAGAAGTGCTGAATTTGTTTGCAGAAACTGCCCTCACTCCTCCACATTCTGCTCCTGGACTGTGTTGTCTGCAGCACAGACAGACAGTGGGACAGAGATCTCCTGTGCTTTTAGTTAGTTTAGCTAGCTGAGGCAGAGAAATTCCCTAGATTGTTTTTTCCCTTTTTTCTTAGAACTGTTTAAACCTGTCCTAGACTGGAAAACCCAGAGAGACACCCAGAGCTCATGGCTGTGGCCCACCAGTGCCTGAGCCTCAGCATTTTCCAACACCAGAGGAAAAGCTGGACTAGGAAAGCTAAACTACAACCCAAGGCAAGGACTTTCTCAATTTTACCATCTCTCTTCAGAATGGTGAGAGGTCTTATTGTTTCATATTATTCATTCTTTATGCTTGTGGGCACTTTGTTTGTTAAATAAATAATTTTTTCCACTTTTCTCTAAAGAGATATTTTCCCAGACCAATTGAAGGAAAGGCTGTTTAAGTTTGCTTCCCAGAGAAACCCCATTCTGAGGTTTTCTCCCAAATTTGCTGTAAACCAAGACAGTCCTTATCCAAACTGGTGATGGATTGAGTGGCTGGAACGTGTTGGGGTTGGAAGGGAGATGAGTGCCCTTGGCTTGGCTGGCTGGTAGCTCTTGGATAATTCACCTGCTGCTGGGAAGAGGCTGCAGAACTGTGTGTGAAATCATCAGATCCTCACCACTAGCCCAGGCTAAAACGTTCATTGCCCATCTCGATCAACAACATTTAGAATCATAACAACATGGAGTGTTTTGGATCAGAAGGGACCTCCAAAATCATCTTTTTGCCACCCCCTGCCATGGGCAGGGACAGCTTCCACTGTCCCAGGCTGCTCCAAGCTCACTGCCAGGGATCCAGGGGCAGCCACAGCTGCTCTGGGCACCCTGTGCCAGGGCCTGCCCACCCTCACAGGGAACAATTCCTGCCCAAAATCCCATCCATCTGTGCCCTCTGTCAGCTTAAAGCCATCCCACCTTGTCCTGTCACTACACACCCTTGTTAAAAGTCCTCCTCCAGCTTAAAGAACTTCTTCACTGTACTTGTATTTTAGATTTTAGTCACTGCAAACTGTGTACAGGAGATGGAAAGACTGTTTTCAGTAGGAAGCAGTGCTTCTGTTTGACAGCACGAGAATTTTTCTGATTTTTCTGATTTATCTGATTTATCTGATAGGAGCACATGCCTGGTGTCTGGCTGTGTCCCAGCAGTGTGTGGGCAAGGGTGCAGTTGGCAGACAGTCATTGCCTGGGTGAGGGCAGCAAACGCTGAAGCACTGAGAGAAAATCACTCCTGCAGAGAACAGAACGTGCCCAGAAGGATATTCTGTAGGTGCAACAAGTCAACTGGCAAGTTAGGGGAGGATAAAGATATTTTAGATTTGAGTCTTGGACAAACAACTTGAACATTGCTGAGAATAATTCTAGAACTGGCTCCTAAAATGTGTTTTTCTGGGAGAAATGGAGGAAACCAGGCCTGAATCAGAACTGCATTCCTCTTCCTTCTCCTGAAATTCTTTCTCCTCACTTTTTCATCGTGCACTGTTACAAGAAAGACATCCAGTATCCTGAGACCTCTGACTAACGCTTGAGATGAGTATCTTTTAAATTAAACAGAACTCAGCCTGACCTGTCTCTGTCTTAAATTTCTTACTAATATGAAATGTACCCTTTAAACAGTCTTAGGCAGGGGTTCCCCCTTCTCCCCTTAATCTCAGGTATGATTAGTGCTTAATGGACCTTGAAAAGCACCTCTATTTATAATGGCCACAGGTTGCTCTTGCTTAGATATGATCTCCAATTTTCTGTTTTCTCTTGAAACAAAATCCCAAATAGTGGGACACATACTTGGTTATTATGTTCATATATGCTACATTTCTTTTTTCCAGAACCACAGTGTTTGGTGAATGATTTAATCCATATAACTTCTTGTAAACCCAAAACAATGGGCTGCTTTGTTCTGAGCAGCACTGATAACGTGGTATCTCTTACACAGATACACCAGGGTATCAGGTGCCAAGGGGCTCTTTCCATGGAGGAGGACATCTGAATCCAGGACATTTATTCTGCAACTGAGGAGGTGCAGTGAGAGCAAGAGATAGGACTATCCTAACCCAGTACATTTTGCTGCACAAAAAACCTTAGGATCCCTCAAAACATCAATCAAAACTGATTATCTGTCCTGTGTTATTTGTTGAAAAACAGGGATAAAATTACCTCTCTGCTCTAAGAAAATCAACCCAAGCAGCCAAAGACCCAAACTGTGATTCCAGCATCATTTCTTGTGTTGAACAAAACCTTGTGGGTCAGACTGCAGACCAGAACCGTGTCAGTTATGCCCGAGCCTCTCCTTACTGAGCATCTTTGGAGATTGCTTCCAAGGAGCAATCTCCAAACCCCACAGCCTTTCCCAGACCTTCCTGACTCCACTCAGAGTAGAAAAGGAGAGAGGTGAAGCTCTCAGAGCTGGTAGATGATCCTGAGGGAGGAGATAAACAGTCATTACCTTTGCTAATGATGGTGAATCCCTGTGATGTGCTAATCACGGAGCAACAGTGCCCACATCGAGCTGCCTAATTAAATTTCCTAGGAATAGATTACTGTGGGATTACTGGTTTTCTCCATAATAGCATCAGATCTAATACAACCAGCAAAGTTCAGATATATTTGCATTGCTAATGTGGCTGGGACTTATTTCTCTTCTATTAACAATAATGTTGCAGTGATGGCTGGAAGTTCTGGTGGAGGCTGGGGCTGCACCACCCTCAGGAGTGGGAAAAGAAGGAAAAGTTCATCAAGCCCAGAGAAAAAAGGAGCCTGTATCAAACCTGGAGAGATCAGTAACCATCTCCAGGGCCTCTGCCCAGTCACTCAACCAGAAGACAAGCATATTGTTTATTATTTTGTATAATGCACAAGCTTTAACATAAAATCCCTGCTCACTTGGATTATGTCATTTTCAGCTATGTTAATTTTCTAGTAATTAGTATCCCCAGGGCTGGGTACCATCTGTTTTCCACAGTTCCTATCACCTGACTATCTAAGGGCAGTTTAAAATACAAAAAAAAAAAAAAAAAAAAAAGAGCTCCAATGGGACATAAGTGCCTATAAAACATGGATTTTTCATGCTCATCTTACTATCAGCACATTCAAAGTGGTTTCTTTGATTCCTCTTCTGCCCCCAGGGTCTTTCCAAACATAGGCAGTGTGCTCTCCTTTTCTCCCTGGCCAGATCCTGAAAGGTGACTTAATGTGTGGAGACTCCCCCTCAATCACTGTGTTTTAGGCTTCAGAACATGACTCAGTGGATAAATATTCAAAAACAGGGCAATTTCTCAGTGCTGTTTCACTAAGCAAATTAAGGAGGGTGACAAGGCCAGTGAAGTTTTGATTTCAGGTGATCAGCATGGAATGTGTCTGTGCAAAATGAAAGTGGTGAAAAATCACTGGCTGCACAACATAGCCAAGTTTGCTTAAATGTACTTCCAAATTAGAATAATTTGGATTCTCCATAAGTGAAAGCTGTTTCAAAAGTGTTCTCTATTTTTAGATCATTACTGCTATTTCAGAATGTTCTAATATTACATGATTTAAGTCCTTGCAGCAATTACACTGGTAGGCAAAAATTGCCTGGAAAAATGAGGCAATTTAAAATGTGTCATTTGATAAAAATTAGTGGAGAAAATAGAAAATATTCACCCACATATAGTATCTTGTCAAAGGACAGCTAGACAAGCAACCTGGAGAGATTAAAGGAATCTAAAAGTCAAATACTTAATGGCTGCAGTAGTTTGAAAGGTGAAATAAGGGTTAAGAAATGAGAAGTACAAACAGTAAGACAGTGAAAGAAATGTGATGGAAAGCTGTGCAGAATAAGACTCCTTCAGTCTCTTCCAATCCTAGAGCCCCTCATACTTGATGGGATGCTCCCTTATTCTCAATTTTCCTCTTCTAAACACTCCTCATAATGATAGCTGTCAGGTTTTGGTTTTTTTAGCTCTTGGGTAAAATATTTAGAGAATAATTCTGTAGATTTCTCTGTTATTTGGTGACATTTTAAATAATTGTAGCTCAGTATTTGAAACCTCAGGTCTGAAATCTCAGTGTCTTCACTACTGAAAACAATACTGTGAAGACTCAGTTTTGTATCCTATATTTAGTGATAACTTTTAATAATTCATTGGCTGAGTGTTTCCATGTTTAAGTTTGTGTATAGATATTTACATTTTAATTTATATGGTGAGCAAAAAGGGTTTTTTTTATCTCTGATTCCTGATATTTGAGGTATGTGAAGTACTTTTTTGCACTGCTGTTTTCAAAATAATGCTGAAATTATTTACGCATAGATTACTGATAAGGCCCAGGATTTTATTTTCACTGCTCACTGAAAAATGTAAAAAATGTGAATCTGATTTTTAGGGCTACCCACATTGTATACCAAGAGTCTAAAAAACCCACAACTCCTCTCCTTTCTTCCCCAAACACATGTGAGAGCCAGGCCAAGGATGCTGTGGTACAGAGAAATGGACAGAAGGGTCCTTATCTCTGCTGTACATCCCAGACTCTGGGTCCTGCTGTGGCTTAAATAATTTTTATTTCCATGATTCATAAAAAATAAAGTTAAAACAATGATATCAGCTTAAATAGAGCTTAAACTTTTTATATTACTGAACTATGCAAAAGTCCCCTCTGCAAGTAACTTAATTCTCCATATGGGATATAGCTGAGACAGAATGAATCCCAAAAGCCTCAAGCAGAATAAGGCAGGGGTTTTTGAAGGGGGTCTGCCCCTGAACACACGATGCTTTCTGTCTGGAGATGAGCTCTGAGCTGCAGGAGGTGTGTTTGAAATGCTCCACCCGAGCTGGCTTGCCCCTTTAAGAAGAAAACCCTGAGTTCTGAGGGAATCCGAGCCCTGGTGCAGAGTACAAAGCTTGGGAAAGCTTCACTGTCATCATTTTTGTTTCTATGCCCAAGGACTGTACCCAATAAATCAGAATTTGATTTTTTTTTTTTTTTTTTTTTTGCCTGTTGCACTCCTAATGTTCTGGACTGAGACTCTTCAGCTCAGGTTGCAGACAGAAATGCTCACCATGGGGCTGCTCAGACTCGAAATCATGGCTTGAATTTATGATGGAATGATGGATCTTTAACCCACTGGACACAGCATTTTACTCACTGGTGGTTAACTACTGCAGTTAGTGTTTATAATATGAGTTTTTTGATTTCTGTATTCTGATTGCTTTATAGCTTTGTTACTCCCTGAGCCATCTCAGTGCCTTCAGCAGGTGTAGTCAGGAGACAAAGTACTATTTTTTAAGGGTGTTTCAAGGGTTGAGCCACTTCTTGAGTAAATAGCATGGGGGCTGTGACTTAAAGCAGCCAGTTGTTTGATATTTATCATGGCAGGGACTGCAGTTACCACAGAAATAAATTCTCCCTTTCCACAGGTCTGTCAGTGATGAATAAACACAAATTACGAGCATCACACCTCACAGAGTGCTTTATTTTTGTGAAACAGCTACGGGGGCAGAGCAGTCCTTTGGTGGAGTTGCACACTTTTAGTTTTTTTGTGTTTTATCTGGTTCTGGTTGCTTTCTCAAGTCATACCTCTAAAACAAGATGAGGTCTAAAGTTGTCTAAGAGGTGGAGAACACCTGATGTGCAGCAGGCTGTGGTTTTCTGGAGATGGGTAACACCTGACCTGCTGTTGTTGTAGCTTTTCTGCTGCACACCCTCCTGTCTGTCTGAACAACCTCCTCCAGGGGTTGCTCTGCAGATCTGTGGATAATCCAGGGATGCTGTGCAGCTCCTTGCACCTTGCATGGCTGGGATGGCAGCAGCACCAGCACAGTGCCTCGCTGACAGATCCTGCTCTGCTGATGCCAGGAGGTCACACCTATTTCTAACTCCCAGCTTGCCCCACGAGAGATTATTGAGGCTGAAAGGAACATTTGCTCAATTTCTGCTTTTCTCAGATTGTTTTCTCTTTGAGGACAATTTCCTAAACAATCTTGCTGCTCTTAATGAGCAAAGCCCAGTGTGTTTATTGTAACCTGCTTTGAACTGGCAGCTCCAGAGGAGGGAGGGCTTTGAACAGAGCCTGTCTTGTGCCAAGAAGTGAGCTGTGGGCAGAGCAGGGCCGAGGTACAGGAGCAGGGCAGCGTTAATAAAAACACTGCAAATGAAACGTTAGCGCGGGGTGGTGAAAGAGCTCAATTTTATTTTGTTTTCACACATTAGGTTTTGCTTAAAGCAGACAAGTACCAGGGAGAGCGTTCTGAAAAGAGGCTTTGTATAGGAGCTGAGGCTCTATCCATCAGATTTGTCATTTCAGGAATGCAGCCAGATGTATTGACTTACTAGCAATTGCATTGGTGCCATCTGGCCTGCTGGAGGCTGTATTAAAGATGGAAAAAACTGAACAGAAAGAAATGAAACTTGTTCATCACGCCATTACCCTAGCTGCTTATTTAAAGAGGGAAAAAATGTAACTTCTTGGCAGGGGGTATGCTGTTTGGAAATAAAATAGGAGGTCTTAAGGACCACAAGAACCGAGCACTGATGTTTATACACAGACTGAAAAGCTGGGCCTCGCTGTTGTCATTTTGTGTATTTTTTTTTAATGGAAAAATGCTTTCAAATCCTACTGTTCACAGTCATGGAGCAAAATACTCCCAGAGACCCCAGCCTGGTCCACTGCAGCCTTTATCCTGCCTCACTCCCAGTCCCCCCCATAGCAGCTGAGCTGCCTGAACTGCCTCCTCCTCTCAGGAACCGAATTTGTAGGTGCTGTGCTTCCTATTGCTGTCCCAAGAACACAGATTTTGGATCATTTCTTTTCAGATTTATCAGCATCACTGTCAGAGGAAAACTGCTATTCCTAGTACAGCAATAGTAATAATCCACTCCTTAAGACTGAAACTCCAAATGTAATTAATTTAATTAATAAATCCAATAAATGCATGTTCCAAGTGTTCCCTTGCATTTCATGTAACAAAATCTTTTTCTTAATATTTTTAGGATCAGGTGTAAATATTTGTTGGCACCATAGAACTTTTTTAGTAAAGAAATTTATTCTGGCTGCAGGGTAAGAAATGTTCACCAGCCTTACTGGGGTACAATTTTAAAGATGCCTTTATTCATACTTAATTCTGCAATTAGTCTTCCTGAATCAGTGCCATCTTCTTGGGAAATGATTCCATTCATTTCACAGAATAAAACTATGGGTCTGAACCACCTCCCACGAGAGCTAATGGAATTTGGACTGACTCCTATAAGAGCCCAGGGAACAATTCCCAGGTATTTTCAACCATCAGCCTTTGTTGAAGTACAGAAGAAAGATTTAATTACTGAAAAGTAATTATACATAGTTTTATACATAGTTTTCAGTACTCTCTCATAGACATATTAGTTTCATTTAATGTCTCAATAAAAGTTGTTTACAACTGCTGACAAAAATGATGAAACAAAGGACCAGAGTCTTTTTTTAAAAAAGAAATATTTTTCAGTTCTGCTCTGTTCTCTTCCTTCTTTTGTTTTTTTGCCATTTAAGATAGAAAGTTCTTGAGGGCAGGGAAGTGGAACTTGGTAAAATGCTGAACTACTTGTGGGTGAAGTCAGTGTTTTAGCACTCCCAAACACATGTGTTAGAAGAATACATGATAGTTTTAGGATTTCTACAACCATGAAACCTCCACTGTAGTACTGCCAGGGTCTTCACTGTGGCTTTTTTTTTTTTTTTTTTCCAACGAGATGAGAAAAGCTGGCACCAATACTGGAAAAGTCAACAGTGAGTAAATACCCTTAAAAGAAGATGTAATGTTCTTACTCATACCAAGTCATGGAGCTGCGTGAAAAAAGACCCAATTTAGCCCTCATTAAAGGTCAGGATAAAGATTTTTGTCCACTCCAGTGAAATCTGGTTTGTTCCTTTCAAGGGAACCGGGAGCAGCATCCCCTGGGCAGGAGCATGTGCTGGTACCACACTGTGCCCTCCTGTGATCCATTAAGGGTGTTCCTAAATGGGTCAGGACTGAAAAATTCCCAGTGCCTGGACCAACTCCATCTGAGTTTGGGAGAGTGTCTGTGATATCTGTGCTATCTGTGCTATCTGTGACTGCCCCTGGTTGTGTTTTGTGCTGATTACACCCCATCATCCTCCATCAGGACAGAGCAGAGCCCATAAAGTGGGTTTGGGATTGCCCTGAGCTGCTGCTGCTTCTGAGGCCTGCTGGGGAGCACGGAGAGGGTTTGCTGCCACTTAGCTTTTAGTGATTTGCCACCTTCTGAAAATTATTTTGAACAATGTTGAGGGTTTTTTCCCCCATCCCCAAAAAAATCATATCTCTGGTAGCAATGTCTGGATTATTCCCCTCAAGGATTAATTAAAGGACTTAATCCCTGTGCTTTTTATTTTGTAAATTCAGAATGTTGACATTATTATTGTTAGCAGTAATCTCATGATCCCAAGCAGGAAGGAGGGAGGGCTCAAGCATATGACACATAGGACAAAGTGCTCCTCTGGCCAGGAACCGCACACTGAGCAGAACAGCGAGGGGACACAACATTCTGGGAAAGGGAAAACATTCCCATTCCTCTGCAGGGAGCCTCTGCCCATGCAGAGGCTGCCACCAGACACTGGCAGCCTTGCCAGGAACAGAAAAACACTCCCAAAACCCATGGTTAAGTTTTGAGGGAAAGAGGGAAGAGCCTGAGCTTGGAAGTTTAAAGAAAAAATTGGAAGGGTTGCAGGAGGAGCTGTCAGATTTACATTGTGGAAGAGGTTGCAAAGACTAGAGGTAAGAAGAATAAACAGATTGACAGGCAATGCTAAATAAATAAAGGCAAAAAAATATATTGCTGAGAACAGTGTAAAGTGTCGAATCTTCCACCATTTTTATCATTCACTTAGCATATTTTATACGTTATATACTTGCACAAATGGAAACACCTTCTCTGTGGTTTTTAGAAGTATAGCATCCATAATATATACTAAGAGTAGTAAAAGGTGTGAGAGGAGGCAGGAAAACTTTTATTCCTTACTGTCTGGAGTGCTTTATTGTTTGATGTGTTTTTTAGTGCACTTTAGCACCCAGCAGCAGAGGGTGAGAGCTGCTGGTGCTCAGGAGGCACAGCTTCCACCTTATCTGGTGAATTAAAGTGGGATTTTAACCTGGCCTTGGAAAAGTTCATTGCACACCAGAAAATTTAAGAGAAGACCATGTGGAAAAAGCCCCTTTAAAAAGATCTAGAAAACCTGGAGCAGCACATGTCCATATGTAAATGTTTAAAGCAAACACAGTGTTTTAGTAGCCTTGGACCACTCCGAAATCAGTGGATATTTTCTCCATGTATCTGAGAGCAGTTTTTTGTCAGTCTGCTTTTTATTAACATAAACAGGCTAGTGGTAGTGACACAGGTAGTGACAAAAGGTGTATTTATGGTAAATAATGGACTGACAAAGGGGAGAACTGTGCAAGGGACAACTTTCACGTGTACTTTTTTGGTGATGCATGACCTACCCTTACTCCACAGGCCTTTTATCATTTCTACCTGAAAGAAACATGTTTTAACCAAGCTCATGTGGACTTGATAGCTCTGTCTTTGTAGCCTTTTCTGCAGTACTCCCCAATGGCTGATAATAATATGTACTCAACCACCTCTAGGCCACTGTTGGGTCAAATCGGAAAAAATATAGAAGTTTCCAAAACTTAAAACCTCTGTAAAGGTGACAAGAGAAAAAAGAAAGTGTAAGTCCAGGCAAAATCCTAGAGGTGGCCAGCAGGTTTAGTGGCAATCTGAGGGGGATTGAATGCCTCGTTCAAAGGGGTTCTCCACGCAGACTTGCTGACAGCCTGCATCATTTCTGCATTTCTGCACTTTCAGGGAGAACCCTGCTGCCTGTGGAGGTGTGTTCAAGTCAGCAACTTCAAACCATTGTATAGGGGAAGATAAGACACAACTCAGCTGGTTCATTCCTGAAACTCCCCTGGAAATGGATCCCATGGGGTCAGTGAGGAGAAGGTCCTGGTGTCACCCTGCTTTGTGTGAAAATTACACCACGACTTCAGCTCACCAAGACTTCATTCCTTCCACCTGGGGGAATGAAGATGCAGTGCTTTGACAATATTTCTTTTTTGAGTCCAGATTTCCAAGATGAAACATTCACTTTGTGTATTAGGATTAAAATAAATAAATGAGAACTTAATGAGAAATTGATCCAAGTTCTGTCACTCCCACAAAAATCAGGGTCTGATAACTGAAAGGGCTGCTGGTGTCTTTCTCCTTGATGAAGTTCAAGTTTCTATGCTATTAAGTGGTTTATTGTGCTTAGGTGATGTACTGAATTTATTTTTTAAAGACACTGTTGCTGCTTTTATTTTTCTTCCAATTAACTGACCACTCTGCTATGTGCATTTAATGCACACTGGCAGTAGTACTTTGAATTTCAGGATACCGAGTTTCTCTTATTCTTATGCTGTTCTTTCCCACCACTCCATAATGCCTGTATTTAGCACAAAGGCAACCTGGATTTTGCAATTAAAAGGAAAGTAATTTGATGATGCACACACAGAGCAGTGGGGCACGTGTGTGTGCACATAAACACCAGAGTATCACATGGAAGCTCTTAATGAAACCCTTATGATATGAATAATGCTCAGGTTACAAATGCTACAGCTTATCTGGTACGTGTGGTAGGTGATAATAACTCTGCAATTCAGTCAGGGTAAGAAAGCAATTTTGGTAAACATAATACCTGAAAGCAATTTTCAAATTATTCCCTGATTCCTAACGCATAATAATCTCCAAAACAGTTGGGTTATTTTTCAGATCCCATTTCCAATTTGTGTTGGTGGATTTTAACCATTAGTGCCACATTGCTTGCCACCTCAAATCCCTCAGTTTCAGCATGTGACACTTCAGAGGGTTGCAGTGACAAGGTTCTCATTTTCTGAGCAAGTCCTCAAGCAGGAGGCTCCTTACACTGGAAACAGAAACATGACATGGAAAACAGATCAATTACGGCATGGATTCAAATGCAGCCTAAATCAGCTTCTCTGAAAGCCTTTAAGGATTTTTCTCAATGACAAGAGAACTTCTGAACATGCGAATGGGCTGTTAGTAGAAAACTTGGCCATTCCTGTTTTAATCTTTCCTCCCAAAATTTAGAGCTCCTTGGAAGCTGGAGAAACTGCGTCTTTCCTACTAATCATGCTACAATTGTGCTTTTACCTTTTCCAAAAGTTGGTAAGCCGTTGAGGAAAAGAATCATGCCCCTGCACCACTTTACTTTTCTCTGTCCTCTGTCCCCATTTTGCCCATAGGCAGGGAATAATTGTCCTTAATCCCTCAGCATGGTGGGGAGTGCTGCTCAGCCCTTCCCTCCTGCTCAAGTGCCCACAGGGACAGTCCAGCCTTCCACTGGTGCAATTGCAGTGTGGGACATGAGCAAGCAGTATCAACAGCATTCTAAAAGACACAGTTTTACTCTCCTGACATAAAGGCCTTACACTATCGAAATTCTTCTTTAACTGTGCCAGGAAAATAATTGAAAGCACATTGAGCTGTATGGATGTAAAAACCTACAGGAATTTCATTGGTCTTGTGGTTAGTGAAGGAAAGATGTGGAGAGACATTTAGACTAAGAGTTTCTACAAGCCATATATTCATGTTCCTGAAATTTGAGAGAATACATTTGACAGCACACTCACTTTAAAAGCTGGGTATGAGTTTCTCTAGGATTGTTCTTGTGTGCCTTTGTCTGCCTCAGTAATGTTTTTGGAGAGAGAATTTTGGTCACTGTTCAGGGTTTGTCAAGGGAAGGCAACTTAGACCTATTCAAGGCTGATGCATTTCTAACTTGACCACAATTAGATGCTTTTCAGGTAATCCTTCAGCTGAGCTGGGCTCTTTTTCCCCAAACAGAATTTCTCTGAATGTTTCAGTTAAAGCAAACTTTCCATTCAGATCAAAGTGTAAGGCTGGCTCTGTGTTATCACCTGACAACATTATCGTTGGGAATATTAAGCTGTCAGCAGCAGATCTGAAGGAATCACTTTCCCAGCCTGCAGTGAATTATAGAGGATGGGAGTCTATCACACATAAAAGTCTTTCCATTTTCTAAGACCGTATCTAATTCTAACAGTTTCAATCTGACCTCAGACTGGATTTTTCTCTTGTTTTAAATCATGATCAAGAGACCTTCTAAGAGCTCAGCTACAAGATTTGTAACCATTCAGCACATTTGTGTATGCATTTATGTTGTTTTTAAGGTGTGCATGTGCCAAGCCTGTGTGTGGAGCCAGTGCTGTCTTTTTTTTTTCTGAAAAACTCTTCCCTGCTCTCTCTCTCTGCTTTTCCTGTTGCATTCCTGATGAAAATGTTGTTTGCATGGCTTTGTGCTAACACACATCGTGTGGGACTGAGCGTGGGTCAGTGTCAAGTGGGGCAGGATTAGGATGTGGGAGGTTGCTGGCATTAATGCTTAGCAAGTAGGATTAGGATAAAGCTGTAATTGAACAGTTCAACTAAGCTGGGATTCATCAAGAGATTTGCAAAAGCACATTATAGTGGTCAATGAAAGGAAGTTTTAAACTATCAAGGCAGCATGGTTTTGCAAAGCTGCAATTGCAGAGAGGCAGGGTTAAGCACTTCTCTTGTCTTAATGTAAAATGTGAGGTTCTTTGCTGGTTTTGGCATCCCAATTTGTGTTTCTGAATGCTCAGAGATAGTGGGACAATGAGAAATGAAAAAGTATTTTGTCTAAAGAACTTCAAAAAATTGCAAAGATACCATAGTGTTTAATGCAATCTCATTAGGGACACATAATCTGAATTGGAAGGGAGTTGGAAGGATTAAAAAAAGAAAAAACCCCAAAAGATTACAAAGGAACTTTAAAGATTTACTCCAGCAATTCACTATTTACAGCCTCAAAATTTCACATATTTCTCTAATCCTGCCAGGTTTTGGACTAGGGAGGTAACACTGGCCAGGGCAGGTACTTCAAAATGTACACAGAGAACAGAGGCTTTGTGGTGGTGCCCTGGGCAGGGCTGATGTGATCCTCCACTGCAGAGAGGATCCTCTTAGCCCTGACAGGCTACCCCAAAACTATAATGTTGAAAAGTCTGCAATGCTGATAAATCCCTAAAAATTCCACCCTGTTTTCACCTAAATCTGCATTCCAGCCACCAGGCCATTGGCACATGTTAGTGGAGAGAGAGCAGCTCCATTGTGTGACTTCTCCTGGCTGTGTTTAAGCTTTAATTTTTTTTTTTTTAAATGGGAACAAAATAATAGCTTTTGATGACATCATAGCTGTGGCTGAGATTAACCCTGCTCCCCTGTGGGGTGCTGGTGAGGTTTTTGCTCCATCAGCTCCAGGGATGTGAATATTTGTGCTGTGCTGGCAGCAGGCCAGGTCCTATGATTGTTTTATTGGGTGTCCACTGTTATTAAGCCCCTCTGTGTTCTTTCCCCTTTCGCTTTTTACTTCTGAACTGCTTTTCTGTAACCAATTTGCATTACTTTATGTTAAATTTCACGTGCCATGTGTCAGCTGAATTACACATCAGATCTAAAGATTCCAAGTGCTTTGAATTCTTCTTGGTGGCTATGCTATATTTACTGTTCACTCACTTGTGTGTGATCAAGGAATTTAACAAGTTTTCAACTGTTTTTAATGTCTGAGGATATCTACGCACAGTCTAGATTAAAAAAAAAAACTCTGTAAAGCTCCAAAAAGGGAACATTTAGGGATAACTGGCAACAGGATTTATACCCTGCTTTATAACAATCCTCTTGTGTTCTGGCCTTTATGTGCATTCAGCAATTGCATTATTCTACTGATTTATGAGGACAAAAAAAATCCATTCTTTGTGTCTGTGAAACGCATAGCAGAGAGAAGTCTTGATGTTGTCTCAGGAGGGCCAGAGGGGCACTGAAATATAGAGATCATTAATAAATTATCATCGTAATAATGTCAGATTGCTACACTCCAATCTCTATGAAATCCAGAATGGGCTTGAGGTTGTAAAAAAAATTTTATCTTTTCTTAAACTTTCAAATAATTTTACTCTGGTTTATATTATAATTTAGCCATGTCGATGCATTTCTATGGCTCAGTAAAAATAATATAATGATGTGGTCTGTATCCCAGCCTCAGAAAGTTTGAATTTCAGCAATATCACCAAATCTGACATCTTACTTTTCATCAGTTCTCTTGAGTCCTGCATGGGCCACCCATGAAGTTGCCCAAATTTTTGTCTGAGGTTTGTCTGAACTGCTTTTTCTTGGGACTAAAATAGGTGTGCTGAGTATGATTGTTGGGTATGATTCCCACCTTCACTTTTGGCACGTTTCTCTAGGTCACAGACACCAGAGGGTTGAACGACTTTCTCCTGCTCTTCCATCCAGCTGAAGTCTGCAGAGTAAAGATGGTGCAAGGAGGGTTGGAGGCAGGCTCTCAGTCACCATAAATTTCCTTATGCTGGTGGCAGTATGCTCAGAATGCTTTGAAGTGCTGGTTTGTCAGAGTTCACAACAGTTCATTTCAGCTCCAAATAAAATATTATCTGACTTTGCTGGCTTTGCAGCACCAGGCTAGCTAACAGTAGAGCTGTTCTGAGTCGTTTTAAGAATCCAGTTTTCTTACACTGGTTTCTTTATTGGAATTTGTACAGACCTTTCTTTAAACACAGCTTTGCACCGAAGGAAAACAAAAGAGTGTTTATACAAGACAATAGGGCAGACATCATTTACTGTATAGGGTTGATTTTGAGTTTATGCAGCTAAGACAAAGGGAAATGAACACCCCCATGTGGTGTAACCTCTGCAAGAGTGTGGCTTTTGTTATTTTAAGGCTGGAAACACCATACTTTTTAAAGTTTGAATTATTGAGGAATATACTCTACAGCATGTACTTTGTTCTGCAGAACACAAGCACAATAGTTTCCTTCTGGCTTTTAATTTAGAATACACTCAAAGCAAGACAATGTCCTCCTTTTCTGATGTAGTTTGCAACACAGCAGAAAAGTCATTTATCCCAGTTTCAAGGCTTAAAGAACTTTCAGCAGCTGATTTTTTTAATACTTTTTTTTTGGGTCTAACAATGTCAGCACTAAGGCTTAAAATAAGCCCAGTTGCTAAACAGGATCCCTTAAACATTCAATCTTTAATTCTGATGTCTCTATCTTCTTTCCTTCTCATTGTCTGCTGTGTGAAATTCTGAGTGAAATAGAGCCGTGGAGCTCTTTGGAAGCTTAGGAAGCTGTGTGTAAGAAAGGGTGAGGACAATGAGGAATTTCAGGACCTGTGCACATGGAGGGATCCAACAGTTTGCAGCTTTTCCACTTTTATCCTCCAACTCCACATTGCTTTTGGGTGAAGAAATAATGTTCTAAGGTAATTGGGTAAAGCATAGAAAATTGTAAACTAAGAAAAAGGAAATTATCCCTTAATACATTAGTGGCTGCAAAAATTATATCTGACTCCAAAGTTAAATGTACATGACCATCATGAATCCCCACAAAACTGACCTCAGAACAGCACTAATATGAAGCTACAGTAAATCCTAAAAAATGTGTATAGTGTCTGCAAGATTAAGAATTTATTTTTAATATTCTTATGACTTCTGTCTGGCGGGTCACTATAATACTATCTTGAATGCTTTTCTTCACAGAGGGTCAGGAATGTCTTTATGATGTAGCTCAGGGAGTGACATCCAGGTCTGAGAGTGTTTGTAGGCCTTGTCTGAGTTCAGAACCAACTCCATAAATCATATTTGAGCTAGCAATGCTGTACCTACCTCTATAAGTAACAGATTTTCTGAAGTGAAAACTCTCAGAATCTGAATAGGTAAGTGGAAACCTGGAGAGGTCAACTGGTCTCAGAGCAGCCAGAGACTGAAAACCAATCCTGACAGACTATTGCCTAATTCTTACTAAAAAATAAAATAAAATAAAAATTTTAAAAAATGTGGAGAAAAAGGACTGTTTTATTATAAGGGTCTCACAGCATCTCTCAGTGGTTTAACTGCTAACAGATAAATACAAGTATTTGAACTGAAATATGTGCAGAGAGGGCACATTTTTCCATTAGTAATGTGGAGTTTTCTCAGGAAAAGTTCAGGTTGTGCAAATCCATCTCACAAATCAGCTTCAGATGGACAGTTCATTACCAAGAATTTGCAGACCTGAATGTGTAGAAGACATGATTGCTTTCTAAAGAACAAAAGAATAATTCCTCAATTGTTCTCCTCAGGGCTGAATGCTCCAGCCTTACCTGCCTCAGTTGCCTCCCAAACCAGGTACAGCAAGGCTATTTTTAGTGAGCTAGAGACTGAAAGTTTCATTTTGAGAACTTCAAAGAATAAATCAAGATAGTTCAGTGATAAAAAAGCTTGGCTGGAGACTTCTGTTGGCTTTTCATTATGAAATACAACATGAGTGGTTTGGTTGTTTTTTTGTTTGGTTTCTTTTTTTTAATGGGCACAAGTGTTACTTTTCACTGGCTGACAAAAATGGCCTGCTTCAGCTTTTTGTACAATTGACCATTGTGATAAGCCAGTGAGTTTGCTCTTTTTATCCACTGAAATGAATAAACACTGAGATTTTGTTCATCTTTTAAATCCATTATATGGTATTTCCCAGGGGAGGTAAGCTTTATATTAATTTGTGTGACAACTCTTTGAAATGTGGCATTTTGAATCATCACCTTCTTCCCGAAGAGGCATTTCCAACAAACCAGGAGTTTGGCTTCATACGTATATTTCAAGGGCTAAAAAATTTCCTTAATGTGAAGACACACAGTTTAATGAAATGCAGGGCTACTGCACAATTAGATCAGTAGTCTGTTTATATCAGCAATGCTTTCCAGAAAAGCTTTTGACAGCCAGCTGCTGAAAATAGCTTCAGAAAACCCCCAATAAAAACCAGCAGTAAAAAAAAAAATCCCCAAGACTAATTCACAAAGTAAAGAAGGAGTAGCTGAAGACCCTATCTCAGCTTAGGGTAATACTGGCCTCTCTGTGGAATAATTTGTTTTGATGTTCTAAGGGAACTGTCTTGATGTTTTATATACTTATTATTTCATCTCTTTAAAGCTACCAGAGAAATTTGAGTGTGAAATACTTTTTCAATCTGTGACAGACCCTGGATGAGGACTGCATAAAGGAGAGATTTCAAGGAGACCCAATTACAGTATTTCCATGTGTGACAGGTATTTCTTTGGTGAAGTCTTGAAAAAGTTGTAACAAGTCAAAAAGAGAGAAGAGGTGCCACAAAAAAAGAAATACTTCATGAGGAAGTACCAAGTTCAAGCAGAGAGATGCTGTCTTGATACTTATCTACATGCCACAAACTGACAGAAAAACTCTTCTACATTATTGGTATCACCAGTGCCTGAGTCATTTACTTGCTGTTGATTAAATTAATGCTAATTTTCTGTTTTAATGCACTGGCACAAGAATTTAATCAGCCATTGCTTGGACAAACAACTACAGTTAACTATTGAGATAGGAGAAAAAATTCAACCTAGGCCAGAGCATTTCTAGTTCAAATATAATCTGTATTTTACCTTTCTCTGCATGGGTTAGAATCTCATATTATTGTCTCAAGACTTTTATTCTTGTTTTCCTAAATAATTATCCGGACTACCTGACTTCGTGCTTGGCCATCAAACTTGCTGAGTTAGGAGCACAGAGGAAAGGTTAATGTGCTATCCTGCTGCTGATTATGTCAGAATGGGCTAGGTCTGTGAAATATAAATATCCAGGATGCCAAGGCAAATATTTCGATTCCCTTGAACTCATTAGCAAAGGTTTATCTTAGATGTGATGGGATGCAAGCTATTACTTGGAATAGATGGAGAGATTAAGATGGACGGAATTCATGCACATGGCAGGTTAGTATCTATTGAAACTTAATATTTCCTTAATGAAAGCTCAAAAATGGCTTAATTTATGAATACATTCTTAGATACCAATATTTTGTTTGATATTTCATCACTCATAGGTAGAACTTATTTTCCTTCAGTCCTTTCTGAGTTTTGAGCTTGAATGGAAATAAGGTGAATATATTAACTGGCTCATATTTCATGCTAAAAGGGGAATGACAGCCATAATTCAGCATGAACAGCACATGGGAGCATGAGCACCGTGTAGAACTTCACATAACTTTTGGAGCCTAAAGTTAAAACATGAGCAGCCCATCAGAATCTGAGGAAATATCTGGTGCATTCTTGTTTCTCTTGGTTAACAGTGAGCTGCCATTCAGCCTCAATTAAACTGCCAGAGGAGTGAGATAATAACAGCAGGAAATTCTTGAAAGATAAATTCAAGATGGTAGCTACAACTGGACTTCTCTGAACTGCTTACAGTCCTCATTGTATTGTGAAGCATACTTGCAGTGAAGCTGATGCTCTTAAATTCTTATTAAAACTGTACTAGAGGAGAATCTCTTATCCCACTTCACTCCCCAATACATTCACTCTTGGACTTTGCAGCTTGCAGAGGACAGGGTTTATTTGAGCTGGTGATATTTTGAGTTCCTTCTGCCTCCCACTGCAGAGTGCACTCCACAAGTCCTGGTGTCACTCTGCCTGGCCATTCCCTCTGTTGCCGTGCCAGGGTTTATCACCTCTCACTCCTGGACAGTGTTAATGGTGCAGTCACTTCCTCTCTGCCAAACAACACTAACATTCACCAGACTTCCCTGCACATTACAGAGCAACTCAAGTATCATTACTTGAAGTGGCAAAAAAAAATTAAGAATCAAAAAATGTTAGTCCTGTTTATAGAAGGAATTTTGATAGGTGTTGAACACCTCTTTGAAAGATTAATGCGAGGAAAAGTAAAAAAAAAAAATTTGGATCTTAGCAGAATTTCAACTGAGTGATGCTTCACAATACTTATGCTTTTAAAAAAAACTCTTAAGGAAACAAGCTCCTCATTTTCTTCTTTTACTACCAAAATACCTTTACTTCAAATGGAAGTGAAAGGCAAGCTAACAAATGATTGAGGGGAGAAACCAGTGATGTGTCACTGCCCAGTGCAGTGTCAGCAAACAGTGTGGCGTAGTGGAAACTGGCACTTCTCAAACAACCATAATTCCCAAGTCATCTCTTCTTTTTGGTAACACACAAAATGTGTTTTATTAAGGGAGCCATATGGGAAAAGGTGGGAACTAGTAAACCTTTAAATGGATGCCAAGGCAGACAGAAGTGTTTGTATTTATGCAATTGAAAATCTTGGGTGGGGGGAAATGTTATTTTGGGGGATCCTGGGAAACTGAAACAGCTGTAGAACTTTTGTTGAAGATAAATATTTTTACCTCAATGAATTTCTTAGTGGTTGGTGAGGAGATTCTGATGTTTACCTTTGCAAAACAACCACTGTGCTGCCAATTACACCAAGGAGAGTGTGCACATTCCAAGTATTACATCTTTTTATTCACTTAGGCTTGATTCCATGCAAGAAAATAATTCCCACTGCTCACAGATGAAGGGAGAGGTTGTAAGTCAGAGCCTCCCAGTATCCATGATAGTGAATCAAGACAATTCAAAGCGCTGGCACAGAGGATTCCCAGCTTTTCTCTCAATATTGGTTGGAATATCAATATCTGAGGATGTTTGTTGGGTCAAGTAACCTTGTGGCAGAGCCACCTCCACCATATGGAGAGCAGGAGAAGCCAAAATCCTAATTGGGGGGTAGATAACTCTTCTGTGTTCATGACATTTTTTCCAAAATGGATTGAAATGGAATTTTGATCTGTGGGTATATTCAGAGGGGAATGTTATTCTAACGAGACTTTTTAGAGTGGGTCCTTTCTTTCCCCTGAGTTTGGACTGGAAAACCTATCTGAGGCCAAGGAAAGCTTTGTGAAAACCAATCTTCCTCATGAAAATGTTCTACCTGACCAAATCTGCATGGCATAGGTTTTTTCAGCTCTACTTTGGAAAACCCTACAAGGTCCTTCCCCCGTGGGTTCAGCAGTTATTATATCTGAGGGAATGAGAAGAAGGAATGTGTTTCTCCATCTCTGGAATTTATGGCAGCTTTCTGTGTATTTTCAGGGTAGGCAGGGCAGCAGCCACCAGGCAGAAGGATTCCACCTACAAGCTGAAGCTTGGACATGCAGAGCTTCCAAAGAAGTTCTGAAGTACAAGGAAGGGAAAAAAAACCCAAAAGAGAAGTATTTTGCATCTCCCAATCTTCAGTACTCCTGTTTTGTCACCTTATTTATGGGTAATTTTGATTAACTATGAACAGTTGTTCTTTTCCCAGTTTAACCAGTGCTCACCTGGGGAGGAGGGAGCCTGGAGCCTGAAAGCTTCCACTGCTCACAGAACCCAGCTAGGGAGCTCTGAGTTTGGCACCAAAGCTGAACTTTAAAAAAAAAAAAAAAGGGTTTTAGGTGACCCAGGGGACATAGATAGCTCTGATCTTCAGCCAAAGGGGGCACTTCTGAATCTGTAGACTCAGAAACCAGGATTTTTGAGGGAAATTAGGAAATGTCTCCTCAACAGGTTAATGCTTATAGTGAAATATCAGAGAAATGCAAAGTTGGTGTTCATTAGACACTAGGTTTTCTTCAGCTTTTGTGGAAAAGCTCTCAGATTTAAAGAATAAAAAGAGACAAATTTATTATTCCTCACTACATAGTACCATCTGGTTTGCTGTGATTTACAACCAATTGTTGGTTTATTCATTTGTGTTTCTTCTTTTTCATTTTTGGTGAGTAAAATGGGAGTTTAGCCTGTTAAACATCTGCTGTCTGATAAACTTTCTGAGTTCATTGAGATACTGAAGGGTCTAAAACTTTATAAAGTGACAGCATTTCCAAGTAAACATAGATAATTATGTCTCAATATTTCCTATAAAATTGAGCAATGAGGCAATTGATTTTGCTGTGTTGCAACCTCAAGGTAAAATGACATCTCAGTAGGTAATTAGCATCAACTCTTCTGGCACTTGTTTAGAAACAAAACTGTGTTTCAACAGTGAGATTTTATGGAAAACTGTATGCAACAAAGAGGCATAATATCAGCATGTCCTTACATCCCTTCTTCTAATGAAGAGTATTTCTAAAAAAGAAAACTTGATCCATATCTTGAAATGAATGCAGATTCTGAGATTAATGCATTGCAAATTCAATCTGCTCACATCCCTCAGTGTCGCACTCCCTGCAGCAGCAGCAGCTTTGAGAGTGGATGAAGCCTGGATGGGCAGCAGAAGCTTTGGAGAGACTCTGCAGTGCCTGGGTGTGAAGAAAATGAGATTTGAGCAGAACCTACTGAAGCAAGATCAAAAGGCGCTGTCAGTACTGAGAGTAAGCCTCATTTCCCCAGAGAGATGGGGAAATGCAGGAAAAATCAGGAGCTGTAGTTGTATTTCTTTAGTAATATTCTTGAAGGAGATCAATATCATCTGCAGAATTAGCTGGATGTGGATGGAAGGACCTGCTAAGCCAAGTCTCCTTTCTCTTTCCAAAGCCTTAGAAACTAACACAAAACAATCCCTTAAATACAATTTTATGACCAGACAAAAATTAAAGGGTGGAAAATGTATCAGTGCAGGCACATCTACTTGCTTGCCTCTTGCTGCAGTGTCTGATAACAACTTATCTCCATCCCAAGAAAGTAAAAGTAAAATAAAACAAACACAAAAAGTTCAGTCAAAGAAAAAGTTGTCCCATCAAATATTTTTCACTTTGTGCAAGCAGCCTGCAGGATTGAGCTTGAGTTTGGTAAGATTAAATCCTCTTGAATTTAATGCTGTTTTTTCACTGACTGTAGGCTACAGAGGTGGCAGGAAAATCCAGGCACAATCCCAAGTGAAATCCAGGCCCTTTGCCTGTTTATCCTCAGCTGCTGGGATCAGGTTTGATGTTTTGCATACCCCACTCTGGTCTTTGAGGTTTTTGGTTCGTTTTTTACCATGCAAATAATAAAATTAAAGAAGTTCACAATAAGATAATGAAAAATATTGCATGCAGCAGAGATTAAATGGACACCTGGGTTTCTCTATTGTCTATTTCCCAAAAGATGTTGGGGTTTTTTGTGGCCCTTTGACCCTTTGTTTTATGTTTGTTTTGGTACAATGAGACCTCATGGTCTCACAGGAAACTGCACCTTAGCAGGTCTCTGTTGAAAACACAACACAGCAGATAGGAAACTGTCTTGGATCTTTATATCAGATATTTATAATTTTTTTTTTTTTTTTCCTGAAAGGGGTTATCAAGCATTGGCACAGACTGCAGTGGTGGAATCCCCATCCCTGGAGGGATTTAAAGCCCTGTGGATGTGGCATTTGGGAACATTTAGTGGTGAGCATGGCAGTGCTGGGTTAATTATTGAACTTGATGATTTTAGAGGTTTTTCCAAACTAAATGACTCTATGACCCTATCACAGCATTTTATTTTTCATATGCTCATAACCTTGCTATGAACATACTTCTTTTTGGAGATGCCATGAGCAACAAGGCATATGTTTATAGGGGTCCTTTAAAAAGGACATTTATTGAGCTTGTCCCACTGCTCAGAAGCCTAAAGTGGGATAAAATTGAATAGTGGAAACACAATCACTCCACAGAATTATTGTCACCAATTAGGTGAAACTCACGCCCTTGCCGAAAATGTTACTGTGGGAGTCATCAGGTGGTGGCACATTTCCTGCCAGGGATAGAAGCACTTTCTTGGTTGAGCCTTTTATTCATACCAGAGGCATGTGTTGGCAGAGTTTGGCAGGGTTTAGAGGAAGTCTGTGAGGAGTATGTAAGAAACTCTACCTGTAAATGTTGGGAAGACCTCTCCCCTCTCAGATTTGTGCCTGTGCATGACCCAGAGCCCACTGAGGTGTGCTTTGATCTTCACCTGCAGCAGCACTCACTCACAGAACACAGTTTAGGGCAAACTGTTGCAAGTTGCTGCTTGCATGTGACGGATGTCACCCTACAAGAAAAGCCAAAATTCCCTTAATGTATGGTTTTCTCATGTACTCTGGCAGAAGATTGAGTGGTAGCACCCACGTGACTCAACTCTTAGCAGCGTTAAGGTTTGAGAGAAGCTGGGTTTGTACCTTGGAGCTATTTCCTTGTGTCTCAATAAACTTCCTCTTCAATTGTTTTTCCAGGTAAAAAAAGCAAATGTGTATAAAGGACCAAATAGCTTAGTAGTTAATAATTCATTCCTGACTAGGGTCATGCCAGTTTTTGGTATTTTCAGTCTGGTAATCACAGTCAACCCTTATCCTTTTTTACATTTATCAGTGCACGTGAGCAGCTTGTATTCCTGAGCAGTTCCTGTCATGATAGTTGCTTCTCTTGCAGTGGTTTAGGACATTTTATTTCTTTGTAAGCTGTTGCTGAAAGTTTTCAAGGAATGATTTTTAGGCAATAGGCTGTTGTCAGGATGATGTTACTTTGAGCAGGTCATGCTTTTGCCAGATCCCTGGCTGAGTATAAAACGTGCCCATGTGTGATCTACAGACACCAAGCAGAGGGAAAATCAGAGACCCTGAGGGATGCCTGGGAGAAGTGCTTGAGGGAACAAGATTTGCCAAAATCTCATTACTGGAGGCTGCTGTTTCTTATCAGGTGTGCTGCTGTCACTGCCTTGAAACAAGCCGTGTCAGCCCCAAACCAGTGATCAGCCCTTGCTGGGTCACTGCTCAGGATGGTCTTGGATGAGGAGGAAAAGCCTCCTGGAGGTGTCCTCCTGGCACAGACATCCCTCATTCCAGCACTGCAGACATGGGCAGTTTTCTTAAATTTCAAACCTCTGAGTAGTTATTGATGTAACATTGCTGTTTCCTGGCTGGGTGGCTTTGAGAGTGCCACGACCTCTGGGAAGCTTCCATCAGAAGTTTTGCAGAACCCTCTGTGGTGAATTATTTTTGAAGTTTGGAAACAAACCCTAGTGCTTAGAAAAGCTCTTTTTAAAATTTTTTTAATACAGTTATTGTAAACCCAAGGTTACACCAGTCTGCCACCATAGCCTTGAGACCACCCTTTCCACCAAGCAAGCAGAGACTGCGATTGTGCAACTGACTCTAATTGTGTGAGAGATAAATACATAATGCAAAAGGGTCCTGGTGTTGAGTCCCTAAGGGTTAGGATGAAAAGACTGGCTTAGGTTAGACCTTGAAGGGCTACTATGATAATTTCCTGAAACTCATGACATCAAATTAGGGGGCTGAGCTCCCTACATTTGGCTTCCCCTCTGGACAGGGCACCAGGTTCTGGGTGCTTGAATTCTCATAATTCCTGAGAATTATGCCTGCAAATATTCTCAGGCATAGGAAACATCTCTTAGCAGCTGCTCATTGATTCTGTTGGTCAGTAGCTGAATGATCAGAGCTCCTCTGATTTCTTGGAAATGGGGTGATGAGCTGTGAGGAACCCCCACTGATGAAACAGGCAGGGCCTCATCCCATTTTAAGTCCCAGGAATCTGGTACATGAGACAGAAGTGAAGGCTGGTTGGGATTTTGTTGGGTACTTTTTATTTTGTTTGTTTTGGGGGGGTGGGTTGTGGTTTTGTTTTGTTTTCTCCCACATCTGGGAGCAGATGTTTAGGTAAGCACCAGGGTATTGGCCTGCCCAGCTGTGTGGGCAGCAAAGGACTCTCTCTGCCACTTGTTGTTGTAGACACACCTCAGGTTTGAAATACCTGTGAAATTCAGCATTGTTCAGGGGATTGAAGCTCTGTAGATGCCACTTTTGGGGAACAGCTTTCCCAAAGGCAAATATTAAATAATGGACTGGAAAGAAAAGAAAAGCACAGACGGTCTTTTCATGCTGGTCACTTGTATGGCATTCCTGTGCATTTATTTCCCTCTCTTCAGTTAAAAAAAAAAAGGAAAAAATCTCAGATGGCTCAGATTTTTCTTGGCAAAAAAACCCATGCTGTTTGCCTTGATTTTTAAAAATTATCTCAGCTGAAAGGCTTTGGAGATGTTTGGAATTTTATAGGAAAGATGCCAGAACAAGAGACCAACTAATGGTGTGTGAACTTGCGTAAAACAACATGAAAAAGCAATGCCCAAACTTCTCTCCTCCTGGAAGGTCTGTTATATAATTCATGCTCTCTCTCTAGGGTTTCTTGCAAAAACAGGATACAGCAAAATCCTTTAAGATATACAAAACTGCTATTTTGGTGCTGAAAATACAGGGAAAACTAAGATTATATACTCCATGGTGAATGTCATAGATGGAAAAAAAAAAAGAAGAGATGTATTAAATGCCTGAGCCTCTTTAGGGAGAATATGACAGACTCAAGACAAATGCATGTGAATAAATCTTCTTTTAATGAACGACACTTAGCTCTGCTGGGCTGTATCAAAAATATTGCCATGGTGTCTGTACAGCTTCAGCAGCAGGAAGCTGAATTGCCAAAGAGGTAATATCCTGAGTCTGATCAGTGTATCATAATCAAACAGACTCTAAGCAAGAAGGATGGAGTGTCTCACAAGCCATATTGGATTAAACAAGCTTGCTAAGTGTCTGTAATTTCTGTGGGCTCCAATAACTCTCTTAAAGGGCCAGGCAAGATCACAGAGTGCATTATTTTGGAGGATCAGCACCTCCCTGAGCATTGCCCTGTGCTGAGGAATGCATCACCATGGTTAATATTCCATGATAGACCTCATTTTCCCAGGATCTATAACTCACCCATAATAATTTGCTGAAGGTTGAAACTTGGCAGACAGGGCTGCAGACCGGGAATTAATTTTGGTAACACTGTAATAAGTGTTCTTTAATTAATGTTAAATGAAAATGGAATTCCTAAGAAATTACACACAGCAGTCATGCGACATGCTGAATGAATTCATCGTGATTAATGCTGCTAAAACGAAATCAGAAGTGGTAAGTGGGATTTGCCTTTTATTAAAAGGTGTTGCCAGCATCCTTTCACTGATATTTGGCACCAGATTGCTTTTAAAGAGACAGCACAAGGAAAGCACCAGCTGTTTAAAAGGGGAAGTGAGCTGGCAGGTCGTGTGTGAGTGTGAAAGAACAGCTCAATCCTCTGGGCCCTGGATATTCCAGCAGTCTGGAGAGCACCTGAGTTAGTGCTGGGGACAATTCTGCTTCATTTGGATTAAAACCTTCATCACTCCCTTCCCAGCATACTCAAGACTTCATGGATAACTGAAGTGTGGGGTCTGGGTTATACAGAATTCCATATGAAGATATTGGTGCAAAAATATTTCAGGGATGGAGGCATTATCTCACAAAGTAAAATGCTGATAATGATCCCCACGTGGCAGTCTGGGAAAGAACAAAGCAGAAAGGAAAACCCCACAGGTGCTATCCCAGGAAGTCAGCCTCACACAAGGTGAAGCTGTTTTTTCCTGTTTTTTCCCATGTTTGTGAATGTCCCATCCATACTCTTTACCCCATGACACCTTTAACTGCCACCACTACCTTTCCAAAATTTGGGGACTTTTAAATTACTTTTCCCTGCTCAGAGATATGAATTTATTCATTAATTTTGGTGTTAATTTTTGTTAATTTTGGACAATGATCACACACAGTTTGATGAGTGCTGCTGCAGCTTCTACGTAGGATTGTCTGGGCTACCAGATTTCCCTTTAATTAAGGGTTTAGTGAAACTCTGCTGGGCAGAACTGGCATGGAGGGAAGAGAGCACCTGGGAAACAGCAAAGTTCAGGGAATATGGGAATAGATTCTCTCCAGCCCCCAAATACTCTCTTATGACTCTCTACAAGGAATCAGCAGCCCCAGATGGGGATGTCTGAGCAGCAAGAAGTCCCTGTGAGATGGACCATGGCTTCAGTGAGGTAATCACATGAGTCATCTGCTCCATCAAATGACTCCAGCAGAGTGTCACACTATCCCAGACAGGATCTCACACAGAGAGGCCATAAATCACCTGAACTGCTCGTCCCAGTAAGCAGCCTGGCAGATGCAGTTTGCTAAAAAGCTGTCTTGGAAAAAAAAAAAATCATCATGCAGTTCACAGAGGGAAATATTTGAATTTGGTTGAATTTACTCAGAAGATAAAAATCCAGCTTTGTGAATAAGAAATCAGAAATAAAATATTATTGAAATAATCTGCATTTCAAGAGATAAAATGTTGGTTTGATAAAAAACCTCATAAATGCACACACATTTCCTAGGAAACTTCTCACCAGCCAGAATACTGTTTCTCAAAGAAATGGTGGAACTTATTCCTAAATTGGCTGTTACCTTAGGAGAAATATGGATGACATTAATCTTATTCCTCCTGGTTTGTTTTCTGCAAACCTCAATATTTACCTAATTATTGTTTTCTCTATGTTTTTTGCCAATTTGTGCTTTACAGGCTGTTATTTTGATGGTGAACTAACACTTTGTTACATAGTGACCTAGCAACGTATAAAATATAGATTAAAACTTTCATATATCACACTTGATAAAAGAAAAAAAAAATTAAAAAAGAACTCAAATTAGCTTCTTCAGTAGCCTCTAGGCAAGATGATTTCTTTAGATAAAGAGCCAATCTAGCCAATCTATTAAGATTTTTGGAAATATTCTGCTATTGCAATGGAAGAAAAGCAGACTTCAACAGATGGCTTTTGGGTCCCACATGTGCACCTCTGTCCAACAATCTGTTTACAGTTCAGGTTTATTTTCTTAGTGATCACTTATTTGGACAGGGATAACAGCATTCCTTTCCCCAAAGAATGAGTGATATGCTCTGTGGGGTGAAGGAGAAGACTGAATAATTTTGGCCATATAATATTAATTTTGACATGCACAGAACTGCACATTCTCTGAATTTCGTGAAAAGCTGTAGAGAGTTTGTAGAAAATGTAAAGGTTCTGCATTGTTCTGCACAATGTATTCCATAGAAAGATGATTCAGAAAATCTCTACAAAACCATCAAAATGATCAAATAAGGTCAGACCAGAGGTTTTTCCACTTATCATTTCCCCCTTGCTGACAATGGAGCCACCTAAAGTGTTCAGGACTACAAAAATTACACAGGACTGAAGTTGCAGGCATCCAAACTTTATTAGCAAGAGGCAATACCAAAGGAGAGTACCTGAACTGACAGTGAATTATTTATATGCTGCATGTCTTCAATAGCACATGGTTAAAAAAAAAAGCCTCAAAGAAAAGGGAAAGAAACAATTCTACATTCACGTAGTGAAAATGTCTCAGAGATCCCAGCCTGACTTGCACACAACCACAATTAGTGGGGAATGACATGGAAATTCTTTTTTCTGAAAAATTCAACCACATTTCATTTCCAGTGTCATCCATCACACCACCAGGATTTTGTACCTAAAGTTGTATGTTGCTGTTGGACTTGATCTCAGACATATTTTCCAACCTAATTAATTCTGTAGTTCTGTGATTCTGAGATTCTCTGTATGGTGTAGAAATGAAAATGAGACCTCATATATTCCATGAATGAATGAATGAATGAATGAATGAAAAGTGAATAAAGACTAGCATCCCATTTTAGCTTAAAAAAGGCTTTATACCAGACTGCTTAGTTTTTCTTTACTCTATGAGTATCCCACATGCCCAGAGAAATGACATATTTAATAAAAATAAACTCAGTTCCTTGAGAGTACTTGAGTTTATTTCACCATAGAGTTTTCAAGAAAAGGCAAAGAAGAAAATAAAAATAAATAAAAAAATCGCAAACAACCCAGGTCTTCATGTCTCAATATTGCACAATAAAAGTTGAGAGAAGGTTTGTGTGAGCTGTGTCTGAGAAATGTGGGACAAGATCACACCTTAAGAAAGCTCCAAGTCCTTTGCAACGTGCACAGAGGTGCCTTACACAATAAAAATGTTTTCCTGCTGAGTGGAATGGCTCAGGGGTACAGATCTGACCCAGGGTGGGGTTCCCAAAGAGCAAGACTGGAAAGGACTGGGCTGGCTGGTTACCCACGGGCTCTGTCACAAATGAGCAGGCAGGAGAATGCAAGCTGAAGGCTGAACACAGCTGGAAAAGATCCAACAATTTAAACTCATCAATGTGGAAAATAATTACACACTGACAGGTCTCCAGGGCAAAGAAAGACACAGAGAGAGAGAGAGAGAGAGAGGGAAACAAGACCTTTATTAACTCTTCATGGTTTCAATAATCAATCAGTTGTTATTTAATTGAACAATAAGTGTAGACACCTTCATATTTGTACAAGACTGGCATTTGGTCCAACGTGAGTTTGGACAGCACTCTTGGGCACAGGGTGAGGTTTTTGGGGTGTCCTGTGCAGGGACAGGAGCTGGATTTGCTGATCCTGATGGGTCCCATCCAACCCAGCACATTCTGTGATTCTCTGATACCAAACCGTAATATTTTCCTCTGGCATGGCTTCAGGCTGGGCAGGTTTAGATTTGATTTTAGGGAAAAAATGTTCCCTGTCAGGGTGGTGGGGCCCTGGCACAGGCTGTCCAGAGAAGTTGGGGATTCCCCACCCCTGGAATTGTTCAAGCCAAGCTGGTGGGACTTGGAGCACTGGGATTGAAGGGAGCAGAAAAAGATGATCTTGAAGCTGCCTTCCAGCCCACACCACTCTGGGATCTTATTTAATTAATTGTGATACAGCAGATAGAGGTTTTCAATGGATAACATAAGGAATTAAAACATGATGTTTTGGAAAAAAAATGATAGATTCACAGTGCTACAAATTTTAAAAGCTACCCAGACTTGGGTAGATCTTTAAAGATAATTATCAAGTGTGGTGTAGCAAAATTTGAGCAGAGGGAACGAGGAGAAATAAAGCAAGCACAGTGTGAATCAGGTTATTTGTGAACTTATTCCAAATGAGAAAATTCAGCTGTTTGTTTCCTCTGGGCTAAATTATTGTTCAATTTGAAAGTACAGGTTATAGAAGACTTTAAAAGCTGAGCTGAAGACAACCCTCAGAGTGCTCAGTTGATAAAATCCCTGTATCAGTGAGGAAGATGCATGAAAATGAGACCTCAGCTCCTCACAGTGACAGCTTTCTGGATCTTAAATTAATATAATTTTTTAATAACGATGCTAGGAACAGCAATATTTAGTGAAACTAGATGCAAACTTACTTCAGGGCAGAGTGAAGCACGTTGCCATTAATCTCATTGCAGGGCTGGTGCCAGAAGCTCTGAATTCCATGAGCACCACACCGAGGGTTATCTGATTGTCCTCCCCAGCACACGGCGTGCTGCAGCCTATAGCAAGCAAATTAAATGTAATCATATCACTGCACTGAAATTACACTCCTTTTCCATATGGGGCCTGTGGGCAATAATCATGTTGTTATCCAGTTATCTCTTTCCCTCTAGGAAGTTTTCAGACTAACTAGCCAGAACAAATTCGAAGGCTCTGTCATAATTTCAGGAATTGCATTGCCAGAGGGTTTCTAACACTTCTGGTATTTCTCACTTTCCTGCCAGGGAAGGAGGGGCTTCTAGGATGGGTTGGTTCTTTAGGTTTTTTTTGGGTTTTTTTTCATCCCATGCCATATTTTCTTGTATTCCATTCTCAAGGTGGAGAAACATAAAGCTGCAGTGTTTTGCTCATACCCATGGCTATGCTAACAAATGTATTTCTCCCAAATGCTGATATTATAGAAGGCTGAATGATGCCACGTTGCTGCCTCCAGTTCATTCCACCCTGACAAGGGCAAGATTGTTGGGCAAGTCATTTGTCAGAGATACTGAAAACTGCTTGGGACCAACAATAATTGTGAATAGGGTGAGTGGGTTCACTGTTCTGACTCATTTCAGGGGCTTACATCTTGGAAAACAGCCTAAAAAAATATCCATTTAAAGGAAAAAAAGCCCCAAACCCAGATCCTGGGGCACTTGCTAGGGCCAGACATTGGTTCCATTTAGACCCTAAACCATCCCACGCTTAATTGTAGGTCTGCTGCTTTAGCTTGTAGGAGTAGTGAAAGCATGTAATTCGATCTAATCAGATGGGCAGAGGCACCAGAGCTCTGTGCCAAGACAGTCCCTGCAACAAAAGGACAAATGTGGCTGCAGGAAAGGAGTTTTACAGCCCCGCAGGAAATTCTTGCAGGGCTACTAGGTCTGCACAGAAAGAGCCAAAACACCTGAGAAACTGCTGGTGTTGAAGCTCTTCTTGTGCTGTCCGTGTGAGGATGAACAAATGTGGCTTATGGAGATTCCCAGTGCGCTTTAAGTGTTCTGCATTTCCTTTTTTTTTTTTGGCAATATAAGTAATCTTCCTTTTTTTCTTTTTTAATTTTTTTATTTTATTTCCCCTCCAATCTAGTTTAAGTGTTTACTATTACAGAAAAGAAACACCAAGTGAACGAGTGGGAATAATGGAGGTTGTCCTCTAGAATTTTTAATTGGATTTCTCATGTTTGCATTTAAAAGTTTCAAAGAGAGTTGAGAAAAAAGGTGTTTTCCCTACCCCTGAAAGAAATGTGGACAAAAGAGAAACAATAATTAGTCAAAACTTCAGTGATATAATGCAATTTGGGAACAAAAAAAAAAAAAAAGAAAAAAAAAAGAGAAAAGCTGTTTGGCTTTAAGTTGAGATGTGAGCTTAAAAAGCAAACAAGCAAAGCCTACAAATGTGCTTAATTCATAATGGAATCTGCCAACAAGAAATCAGGGAAATGTGAGAAAAGCAAGTACAGTTCATTAAAGACTCATGTTTCTTTTAGGGTAAAGACGAATTAGTTTTTTTGTGGTTGTTGTTTGTCTGTTACTATTCACCAATCAATCAATTTGCAGATGCTCAACTCACAGGTCCCTTATTGGAGCAGAAAAACAAACCAGAGTTCAGCTAGTGACTAGAACAGAAAATCCCTTCAGATGGGAGCAGGCTCTGTTGGATGGCAAAGTCTGGCTTGGCCAGAACCCCAATCCTTTCAGCAGGAACCCCTCAGGAGCTCTAGGATGCTGTCCCCAGCCTCTGAGGGATGGGGACTGTCACCTCCTGGCAGCACAGGGGTTTCCTCTACATCCACTTCTTTCTCTTTTCAGCGTGGCCTCGTTGGAACAATTGCAACATGGCCTGTAAATTGCAGCATCACAAAACCTGACACTGGAATTATTTAGGGATAGGAAGTGTGAACAGATGAAGTGGAGCATTAAAAAAGAGAACAATCTGATCTGTCAAAGTGCAATGGAAAATCCTGTGTTTAGGAACAATGGGCACATTATAGATGTGCTACACGTTTGTTTGAGTGTGCATGGTTTGTATAAACATTCAAATAGAAGTTCTGCCTTTGTCTGCGTGGCACTTTTGTTTCTTGCATCCTAAAAAGAGGCCATTACATAGGGCAGAAATTAAAGGGGAAAACCATGACTCTGATTGTGATATAATTCAGCAGGCAGTTAATTGGTAATTAAAGTCTGGGTTTGCCTTAGTGGAGCTAGGACTGTATCATTGTTATTTCTTAATGATGATCTGGTACAAGGTAGCAGACCAACACTTAAGGAAGTGGAAACATTTTCAACAGTATTGAGGAGCCTTTGACACAAATACAAAATAGAACCTTTACATTCTCATATTTCAACTTCTTTTTAAATTTCATTTTGGCAGAAAATATCCTCAAATGAAAATGCTTTATTATGAAAACAATGATCTTGCATCATCTATGTATATATGTATGTGTGTGTACATATATATATATATATATATATATAAAACCATAGTTTTCTCATCAAAACAGTATCTCTGGACAACAAGAGTCTGCTGGGTTTTACAACTGAGCCCCTGCATTTCCCTGTGACTTTGCTATCCAGCTGTGCCATAGGTCCTTGCTAAAATGTGTGGTCTTTCCAAACAGCTGAACCACCACAGCACCTCATTAAAAATTATTTAATTTTTAATTTTATTTCTCTTCAATTTTTTTTGGCCTGGTCTTACTGTGCTGTCAATTCAGAAATCTTGCAGACTGTCCCCAAAAAAACCCAAACCACAATAATATTACTTATTTGCCTAGGTAACCCATGCTGTCACTTCAACTTAATTCACTTAAATTGGTGAAAAGCTGTCTCAGTGCTTTGGGAGGAAAATATCAGGATTGAACATGCAGGAGCATCACTGGGGGAGGAAGAGGTGCTTGGACACATGTGGTGATTTCCAGACACGTTGTGTGCTGTTAAACCATGCTGTGGTTTACCCCTGGACACCCAAGGCTTTTTCATTCCCAGCTTTCCACGTCCTCGAGTCCAACTTTTGTTCATCTTTGTCATTTTGACAAGGAAAACATTGCTCTGTGAGGGTGCTGCCCACTGGCTGGAGAAATATTTACACATTGAGCTGCTGAAAGTAAAGGCATCTTTACATTTAAAGTACAAGTGTGTGACTACTCACCAGGATGGAAAACTTGCTGCTGCAGAAGCATCAGCCTGGCTTTTATTGATGTTTTTATTGCTCTCTGCAGAAATATTTTTCCTTTCTTTACAAATAATAAGCAGGAAACGTTTGCTTGTTTAGCTTTTATTCTGACTAAGAGATAGACAGAGCAACAATTTAGTCAGGTTAAAACAGGAGAGATGGGGGTGATATCCACGGGTTACAGAGAGTGTCAGCAGAATGGAGCCAGAGGAAAAACAAACGTGGCTGGTGCCTGTCCCAAGAGGGATTTGTGCTGTAGCTAATGTGACACAACATGCTGGCAGTGCCATTCTGGGCTGGAAACTCTCCTTTTTCCTGAAAGTGTTTTCTCCTGTATCATGTTCACATCAGGACCAGTTTAAAAAATAAATAAAAAAAAGTGTCCATACTGGGTTTGAACCCTCCTGGGCTGAAATTCACTTTTGGAGCTGGTCCAAGCAAAGCCTCCGTGCTTCAGTGCTTCTGCAGACATCCAAAACCTGTTCTTTTAAAAACACTGGGCTTGCTAGATAAAATGTTGATGCAGAGTTAACTTCTTGTTGCAGAAGCACTGGGAAACACAGAGCTGCACGTGCATGGAGAGAGGAACAGGGTCAGACCTTTGGTCAGGACCAAAGTCAGGGTCAGAGTGGATGGGATAGGGCTGCACACAGGGCAGTTTGGAGAAATTTGATAACCCCATTGGAAAAACAGGCTCCTACTGTGCTTTTACCCTTTAATTTCAGCAGTGCAGCTATGCCAGGTAGTCAAGAGTGGAAATGTGCAGCAGCAAAAATGTGAATAAGGCTGGAATGTGAAAAAATATGAAAAAACCAAACAAACCAGGGTTGTGTTTCAGACCCAAGTTTGGTTTGGTGCATGTGATGCACCAGTGGTGTCTGTTCATTTCAGAGCACCAAGGTCCCTGTCCTCTTGTCTTTGGCTGCTCTTTTTATTGTTTGTTGTAATGATAAGGAAATGGATTGTCTCAGAGCCAATGAACGCCATGTGTACCAAATGTACATGAAAATGTCAATTATTGTGTTGTGCATCAAGGCAACCCCACTACAGATACATTTTTTAAAGTTCAGACAATTTCTCCATGTTTCTTCATGTTAGCCAGCAGCTGATATTCCTGGCTTCTGTGCAAGTGGTAGCAAAATCTCTTCTGCTGCATCAGAACTTGCTGATGTTTCAGTGACAGAACCCACTCTGGCTGTTCACTGATCTGGTTTTCTGAGATAAAAACAAGGGAATGAATCATTAAGTGTCCAAGGTGTGATATTTCTGTGTCCAAGGTGTGATATTTCTGCTTGACCTGACACAGCTTGGAGGTGCTTTAAAGAATATAACAGAACATTATTCTTTCCATTTCCTGTACATTATTCAGGGAATTTTTTTGCTAGGTAATATTAAATTTCTGTAAGAAATCACAGTAATTCTGAAACAAACACTTTATTTCCTCATAATTCTATGCTGATGTCTTTTTGAGTTTATGTTAGAGCGGAAGATACAGTTCTATATTTCTTTTTCAAATGTCGCCACCACAGAAGGTGGGTATAATCAACTACAATAACATGAACTAAAAATTTAATGTAAATTTTAAATATTGATTAATATATTATTTGAAATGTGTATGGTTGTCACTTTGCTGTTTCCAATCAGGGACTCTAAAAAAAGTAGATGAGCAGGTTTAATTAAACGATGGAATGTTGATGTAATTTTTCATTGCTTCATATTAGGACAAGAAAGAGATTTCAGACCTAAAAAAAATTTGTATTTTTCAAAAAATGGATAAATATAAAAGAAATTTTAAGACCAATTGTAAAGATTGAACAGGGAAATTATCTTTCCTTATTTGAAAATCACTGTGTCAGGGTTCCCAGGTGTAAAATGGGCTCATGATGCATCACCTCCAGCTTGCCCAGAGGGGTCGTGGCTGCCTCTGGATCCCTGGAAGTGCCCAAAGCCAGGATGAGGCTTGGAGCAACCTGGGATGGTGGAAAGTGTCCCTGACTGTGGCAGGGAGTTGGGACTGAATGATCACTGGTTTGACCTGATGGTCTGGTCTTGTCTATTCTTTACTAGAATAACCTTTCCTTTGGCAGAGATGGGCAGAATTATTAAAATTTTGGTATTTACCATGAAATGCCTGAGAATTTTTCTGGGCAGGAAGAACAGGCGCCTTTCCAGACCTGTCAGAATCTTTTCTGAAGGAACAAACACATGCTAGGGTTTGTATCTGCTGTCTGAGAATGCCTGGCCATACTTTTGAGAGAGCACCAGGGCTCGAGTCCTTTACCAGGTTGTTTACCAAATTACTGCAGCAGAAGCTGTAAAAAGATATATATTTTCCAGAGAAGGAAATAGAAACCCAGATGGAAATCAATATTTCACTAGAATACTGTAATTTTAACAAGTTGAATGGATGTCCAGAGCCTGATAAGCATTAGGACTTCATTTTCACAAAGCTTTTAAGCACAGGGCTTAATTATAAACACATGTTTATGAATGTCACTGACCAGCAAAGCCTTTGCACGAAAGATTAACTTCACAATAATATAATAGCTTCACAACAGCAATTTCTGGTGCACTTCCACTTGGAAATCTGCTAATAGCTAATGTTAAAATAAATAACACAAAGGAAACATATATGACTTTGCCTTTCCGTGGCAAAGAGAGCCATAAAATAGGAGAGGTCATGTGGTAAGTGTGATTTACCTGAACTTTAAGTACTTTGAAAATGAAACACCAGGAACAGCATAATCAGTCAGGAGAGCAATTAGGGCCTCCATTACCACTCAAGAGGAGCAACAGAGACTGTAATCACTTGCCTGAGGAAATGGTTTTCACATACATTCCGAATTCAGCAGGTTTTCTCTGTGTATCAGCAGCCTGTGAGCAAGGGAGTGTCTTAAGCTCCTGACAGAGTAAGAATGATGCACGGGCAGTGGGGCTGTTGTTTAGGGGATCTGTCTGTCGTAATTTATTCCTTCTGCTGCATATCTGGAAGTAGTTGCTAAAAATGTGCAAAGCCTGGGCTCGCTGAAGCTTTGTGGGATGCTTCAGCTGCCGACAAGGTTTGTGGATCAGCAGAGCAGGGGCACCAGGGAACCTTTAACTCTGCTGTGCAGCAGGAACAAGAACAAGGCCAAAATAGGTTTTTTAGAGGAATCCAGCTGTTTCAAAATGATAAAACCAATAGTTGATGGGAATTGTCCAGATACCTAAATTTTAGGAGAGGTTTTATGAGACTGAAGGTGGTGGCTACTTGCAACTGATGGTTTCGTTCAGTGTTTCTGTTTACAAAGATGAATATCAGGGGAAAATTCAGACATGGCATAGTGATGCAATACTTTTAATAAGGAACAGCAAAATACTTTGAAAGTATTGGAAGAGGGTCTGTAGCAGGAAAACAGGCAAATGTGAACATATCCAAAGAGTGAATGATTTTGGTATATCCAGCCAAGGAGGTTCCAACACATGCTTTTTCCTACTCTTTTTTTTTTTCATCTTGTTAAGATCCATGAAAGATTTTAATGGCCATGAAAAGCCAGTTAGTGACTCCACTCCAGTAGGATGAAATACACTCTGTACTACAGAGGATTTGTATGTTAAATAGCCAGAGCAACTACAGCCACACAATAACCTAGGCAAGCCCTCCTTTTTGCTCAGACTTTTTTCCTTCAGCATGCATTTTGTGCATCCATCAAGAACACTCAGACATCTAGAAGCCCTCCTGCTCTGACAGGGCTGCTGGGCATGTGGAAATCTGTGTGTGCCAAGCTCTTCAGCAGCTCTGTGCTCCACGGTTCATGCACAGTAAATCTGGAACATCCAGGAAGCTTCCCCTCGAGTCCCACGTGCCCAACAGCTGTTTCCACATCAGAGGCTTCCTGGCAACTTCCTGGAAGTCTCTTGGAGAAACAGGAGAAAGCTGCAGCTCTTTCACTACAGCTGGGGTGTAAGAAACCCATTTTGCTTGTGTGCAAGACAAGTGCAATTTGCGGGAGAGTTATTTAATCAGATTATTTCTATATCTGGGCAATTACGGTTGGAGGAGATTGGAAAGGCAAACTAGAGCTGCATGTGTAGAAATTCTGATTGTGAGTCTTAACTTAATGGTAAAACTCACCACAGGCTCAGCTTCAGGCTTACACATGGGTTTCATGCTGAAAGTAAACACTCATCAGGGCATTCAGCAGCAGGCAGGATCAGGCTAATAAGACTAATCTCATCTGCACACAGAGTAACATGGAAAAATTAAAAATTTGGGAGCAGAAGATATGCCATTAATTGCTCCCTGAGAAATGCACTGCAGCTTTTTTGGGGCTGGTTATAACTGATGAATTTTATCTGTGTTGCTTATTAGTTTGGTTTTTTTTTTTTCTTTCCACAACACTTTCCAACCACATTCATAATCTCCAAAGACACAAATTTTGTGCTATGAAGAAAGGTAAATTCCTTTACCTCCACATTCTCCACGTGCAGTTTTTGTTTAGCAGTCTTCTCTAGAAGAAGGGGAAGAGCAATGCATGCTCAGTAGTGATCGGAGGGAATTACAGTTCTGTTGTAAGTGCAGTACAGTAGAATCCAAATTTAACACTTAGGTTAATAATTAAGGCAGTGGGAGGGGTGTTTGTTTTATCACCAGCCTTGATCTCCCATAAAACAAGCTTCTTCATGGTGCTCCTCCTGCCTGGAGTAGATTTTATCCCTGAAATGGCAAAAGCCTTTTTTCTTTCTGTCTTTTCATCATGGATCAGGTCGGCCAAAAGGTCCAGTTCTAATGTGCACACATGCTTGTTAGTTCAATGTACTTATTCTTTTAATAGAGTCCTTGGGTCATTTTTTCCTTTTGTGTTTAGCATGATCTTGCTGTATCACTTTTCATTCCTGGCTCTCAGCAGATTCAGTGCTCTGCAGCCTGAAGTGTCAGATTGTGGGTGGTCCATTTCATCTGAGGCATTTTGAGCCAAATGTGAATAGAAAACAGCTTTTGTTCTGCAATTTTGGACTTTACCCCTAAATACCTACCAGACTGTAATCATCCACACATCACCCACTGCCAATAAATAACCTATTTTATTATCCAAGTCCCTAGCTAGAGAAGAACATTTTTTGCTGAATTCAGCTAAAGGCAGCAATATACTGGCTTGTCTTTCTTTCCTTCCATTTCAAAAACAGTCAGGTATTTTATCAGAGTGGCAGCAGTATGATTATTTATTTTGTGATACTGGAACATCAATAACAAAATCAAAAACATAAAGCAGAGTTTAAATGTTTCAGTGTTATATATAGTTATATAAAATAAAGCAGAATCTGGCCAACAGGGCTTTTCACATCTCTGGGGTCAGAATGTGTGTGGAGCTAGAGGCTGGGAAGGCACAGAGCTTGATAGCCATGATAATATAATTTTACAGAAGCCCTGAGAAATCATAGTGAAATCCTAAGGCGTAGTAGAGGTGCTTAAAATAGAAATGCTCTGCAGCTCTCTGGAAGCTCATAATCGAGGTGTCAGGTAAAGTCAAACAGGTGGATGAAGGAGGCAAACAGTGCAGGGAAAGCTGGCAGATGAACTCATGCTGCAAAACAGGGAACTTAACAGAAAAGCAGATGCTTGAGCCAGCTATTCTCCAAATCTGAGTTCAACAGGAGCAATGCAAAACCACCCCAGCTGAGCTTAGCTTCAGGTAATAATCTAAGAGTGTATAAGTGTGAATTTAACCTTCAAGTTTTCTCCCTCCCCTGTTCAAATATTTGAGAAGTGCATGCTCTGCTGTCCTCTCAAGTCCCCACAAGGATGCTGACAGGGCAGTGTGCAGTAGCTTGGCCACACAGCTTCAACAGCTCCTGATTTGAGAGGGTTTGAGTATATTCAGGCAAAACTTTTCAGTCCCAAGGGGCTTTTCTATTATTTTTATGATGCATCACAGTTGTTCTTGTGATGCTGTTCTCCTTCACAGAATCTCACTGCTCCGATTTGTGGTTCTCAGGAGAGTCCTTACAGCACAGATGAAGGGCATTGGGTTAAATCTCATTTTACTAGGCAACCTGCTTCGTATCATTTTCCTTCTTTTTTTCATGGATCAAGAATGCATTTTTGGCATATTGTACACAAACAAATGCTGTTCTGGGTGGAAGCCTATCTGGTAGCTGGAGCAATGAATTGTGGCTCAGTGAGTGATTGAGTCAGCCTCTGGATTCCTGGTGGAGCACTCTCTGTTGATTTATTGTGTGGCCACAGACAATCAGCTCATATCTTTGTGTCTCCTCTATTCTCTCTGTTGTTACTTTTTCGTGGGGATAGTTATACCACACAGCCCTTTCTCCCTGTGCCTTATTAAAAAGGTTCTTTTTGATCAGGTAAGAGGCTTGGATGGGAGTTTCCATGACCTAGGACTGCCTTTCCCCTGGCCTGAGCAGGGGTTCTGTGGCAAGGGATCCTTTGCAAAGATGAGATCAGGGTGTTCCTTGTAAGCCAGGACTGTGATCCCTCCACTGAGAATTTTGGGCAGGTGCTGGGTGCAGGTTATTCCAGCCACACTGGGAGGGCAACAAACTTTACAGAGACTTCTGGAAGCTGTCCAGGGTGACCTGGCTCTAGTGGAAAGCTGGTGTAGCCACGTGTGTTTTCAGCTCTCTGTCAGGGCTGAGATTTGCATCTCGTTTTCTGTGCCTCTCTTGGTGTCCCAGTTTTATGCAGCATCCTCAGGGATCACTGCAAGTTATTCCCAAATGCTACTGAGCAGAAAGGCATGTGAGTGTCCCATGGGGCCTCATGAATATTAATATCACAATGAATTTATTGGAAAACTCCTGAATTTCACTAGAGCTCTAAGTGAAACTGTGCCCCGTTTTGAGCTTGTGTAGACCAAGAAATGTTTCTGTATTCTGCTCAGTCTCAATTTAATGCAAAACACAGTGCAGGGCTTGCCCAGAAACACCTCCTGGTATGTAGCAAATGCTGCTTTGTAAAAGGAAGGCATTTCTGCAGGCCATATTCTCCCCAAATCAATTGATTACATCGTTATAGATTTGGATTTGAAAGCCTGTGTTCTGTGTAGATTCTGTGTAAATTTAGATTTTGTGAGTCCCATTTTGGAGTTGTCCAAAGTTCAGCTCTCCAGTGCTCCCAGCTAGATGGAGTTGAAGCTTAAAAATTAAACTCAATCGCAGATTGTTGGTACTGTTATGAAAGGTTCAGACTGCACAGCTTCTCTTGAAAAATTTCATCTTCTTTCTGCTTAATATTACTCATTTTAGCTCACATTTAACTAAAACCTTTGTAAATGTGTTAAGCTTATATTATCTCATTAATAATAAATGCTTAATGTCACAACACATCCTGTACCACTGAGGGACTGTATCACTGATATCTCTCTGTTCCAGGCCACTAAACACTGTTGCTGCAAGTGATAAGCAGAAAGCAAATTTCATGGAAAGGTCATCAAATGCAATTATCATACATTATGTATGATGTGACAATCCAGGAGTGCCATAAAATCCCAGTAATACCTCAGTGTTGACACCCCTGAGTATTCAAAAGTCTTGAATTAGGTGGGGAAAAAATCATGGGTGATTTAAAACTTTGGAGGTTTTTAGAAAACTCTGTATGTTGGGCTCTCTTACCTGGCCTTGTTTTCAGAACTTATTGCAAGTGTTTCACACAGAAGAGTTTCCTGCCAGTGGCCAGTGTCAAAGCTCACTTTTAGAATGAAGGTTATAAATGGAAATTGCCTGAGTTATTCTTGAGGCAATCTCCTGATCACAGAAAGGTGAGAGTATCACAAGGGTTCTGTTGGGCAGTGGTTGATAGTGGATCATCATAATGACATCAGCAGCAGAGAATACCTCTCTGCAATCAGCTTGTTTTTCCCTTTTTTTCCCAATTTTCAAAGAACAAAGGGTGTCAGAGAGAGCAGCAGAGCTGAGGCTGCTCCTTCCAGATATTCAAGAAAGAAGCTTCAGGAATCCTCAGCCTCCCTTTTGTTCTCCTTCTCCCCAGCTGGTCAGGGGGATGGACCTTCTTCCCCACCTCCCCCTCAGATGGGGAAAATCTTGCAGGCAATGGGGATGTGGCTCCTCCCTGGACAGAAGCCAACCTGTCCCCACACCTTCTGCTCCAAACTGGGGTCAGAAAAGTGACTTCCACTTTCAACAATGGCTGAAACAAGGACCTGATTATTTTTCTCCAAAGCCCTGATTGTATCTCTGTCTCTAAAACCAGGCAAATAAAGCTAATTTCCACTAGAAGTTGTGGACAAATCCATCTCCAGAATTTTGGCATCCAACTTAGAACTGTCCACAGGGAAACATAAGGATGAAAAGAATTAACTGAACATCCACATAGAGGTTCTTCTTCTCTCTCTGTGCTACCCATCCACCCATCCCACTCACCAAATAAGTCTTCACCAAAACCGAAGAAAATAAAATACCCTCACCACGATACACACAAAAAATAGCACTTGTGGTAGCAGCCCAAGAGTGATAGGAGGGACAAAAGCAAAATGCTCATCAGAATGAGTCCTGTGTGGACTGTGTGAGCTGAAAACATTAAGGGCTAATCCCCCAAAATCCGGTCACTCGCAGCAGTTAATGACCTGCTAGTCTGCGAACCATCAGGAGAGGAAGCCGGCAGCAGTTAACACTTGCAGAGCCCGCTGCTGCTAACAATGGTAATGAACCATATCTTGGACTTGTTATCCCGCCTGGTGGAGGAGAAACACCCTGAGTGCCTCAGAATGGCAGTGAAAAATCGAAATATCCGGGCAGAGAGGTGAGAAGAATTACGGATGGGATCCAGGAATGGAAGGGGAGCTGCACAAATAGGGGGTACGAGCAGAAGAGCGCCGGTGTGACCCAGAGCCTGCTGAAAACTGGGACAGGACATTTGCTCCTGCAGTGAGCACTGAGAAGGGAAGAAAGAAGGAAAGGGGAATGCAAATGAGTGCTGGCAGTCACTTTATGGGCTCACCCTTTGCTTGTTCTTCTGGCTGTCAGACCAAGAGAGCTTTCAAAACCCTGGTGCCTCAGAAAGTTCCGAATTTCCCAGGGAAAGCTGATCAGGAACATTTATTCCTCTGAGAGTGTCCATCCAGTGGCTCACATTCCTCTACTTCCCAACTGATAGGAACCTCTACAGCTTACACCTCCCCAAAAAGAGGTGTGCAGGAATTCCTAGGCAGCTCTTGCCTTTACAGAACTATTCATTCAGAGCCATTCATGCTCTGCTTTCGGCCTCTTTTTTTTTTTTTTTTTTTTTTTTTTTTTTTTTTTTTTTTTTTTTTTTTTTTCTTTTTTAATTTATTTAATGGAAGCAGTCATGGGATGCAAGGGCAGTATCAAAGGATAACTTTGGGGTGTCTCTGGCTGTCTGTGATGTTTCAAGGACATTTGAGTGGAGATTTTTGGTGTTCTTTATGTAGTGACCTGACCTCTCACTGCTCAATATTTGCGAGACTGCAAATTGAATGCTTTCATATATTTTAAAAGTAGGTTTCTCTGATGTCTAAAGTAGGACCTTGAATGCCCTTGATTAATGGTATAGATGGCTGTTTTGTGCCTGGGACACTTTTCTTTCTCCTTCTCTGTGCAGAAAAAATCTTCTCACTCTTCCATGTGAGATCAATTCTATTAATGGCACAGCAGAGGAGAGGGGGATCCATTCTGGAGTTGGGATGGAGTCAAATCTGGGTTCATATAAGTTTCTTCTACACCAAAGCTTCAGAAATTAGGAGTGGTGATTTATGAGCTTTTGACAAATTTCCATCTGCTCTCGTTCCATGTAGTTTTTTTTCCCCCTCGGAGTTCAAAGGCTGTCTGCTGCAGAGCTGCACTGCCCTGGTGATATATGGCTGTCTCTGAGGCTGTCAGAGTTCTAATTTTAACAGTGACAGAGCTCTGTGCCTGAGCTCAAGAACCACCCCAAGAGCTCCAAGGAGCAGGAAACCTCCTCTGCTCCAGCCCAGCCAGCCCAGCAGTGTCTGAACCCTCATTTGTGCAAATAAACCCAACAACCTTCAGAAAAAGCTGAGCAGGGAATGTTGCTGGGGATTGGAGGGGAATTGGTGATGATGTAATTTTGCATAATTTCTTTCCTGACCTCCTACATTATGCTACAAAAGTCGTGTGTTTTTTTTTTTGTTTTTTGTTTTTTTTTTGTTTTGTTTTTGTCTATGTGTAGCTATCAGCACTTAGAAAAGAACAAACCATGGTGGGTTTTTTTCCCCCCAACTCTGTATTATTGAGCTTTGTGTAAATACAAATGCCTAAACTTTTCACTCTTATTGTGGAGAGTTACAAATTCAGGCATGGAAAAAAAGGAACAGTATTGAGTAACGTGTTACACATTTATTGGCTGAACATTCATAATAGTAAGGATTACATAACCCACACACTACACACAAAAAGAAGAAATAGATGTTAAAAATCCAATAAAAGGACATATTTTTTGATTAATTCTAGTAACACTAAGTTCAGTTCCTCCCTCAATTACAAATACACAAATCTCAGTGTGACAATAATAGGACAAATTCATCATATTTTGTCACTACCCTCAGTTGCACACCTCTCTAACTTTAAAAAAACCCACCCTATATTCTAACGTTTCTGGGAAGAAATCCATTTGCATCATTTAGTTAATCCTGCAAACATATTAAAATCAACTTTTAAATCTTCTCTACATTTTCAAGGAAGGTCCTTTGTCATGGTAAGTGCCTTCTTTTCAAAACAAAAATGTACATCTGATATTAATTTGATTTACTAATATTTAATTGTTTTTAAAGTGAGACTTTAATTCTTATTGCTAGAGGTAAAAGGGAAATAAAGAAAAAAATCAATGAATATTTTAGATAAGCTAGCATTATTTCTCTCTCATCTGTCCTCCAACCTTAAGATAAATTTTTCTAGACCCCTGTACAGGGAAAACCTCTTCCAAATAGCATAGAACATGAGATTTTTTTTCCTAGTTTTGATCAAATTTTACTGGTTTTCAGTCTCACAGGTTGGTCAGCTAAATTATCCACTCCCTCTCTGTTTCTATGCAAGCTGCTAGTGATGTGTTCCCTTCTGGGTGCAAAACACAGAAGTTATTTCAACCCCATTGATGTGTTGTGCAGCCCTGTTTTCCAAGAAGATTGGATGCTGCTGCCAAGGGATGAATGAAGCTGGGAAAATGATGTTAGGCAGGTAGAAAAAGAGGCAATCACCAGGTCCAAGAAGTAACAACTTGAATTGCTCAGAGGGAGGGCAGTGATGGGGAGGCAGAGCTTTTTGTGAGATAAAGTCCCATTAGACAGGAGATAGAGGAATACTTTGAACTTGGGCTGGATGTAAAATGGATGAGGGCTACCAGGACTGACCTTCTTTTGAATTATGATGATCCTAACAGGGAGAGTTAAGTGAAAACTGATGGAGGGAAAGCAGGGATCAGTTAACTGGGAAAAGAGAGCACTTGGCTGTTTGAAGGTCCATATGTAAAAGCAGAAAATTTCAGTGGACATCCACAAATAATGAGAGGCATAATTTATTCAAGAAACTCCTTTCAATTGACAGCCACAAGCACAGTACCATGGTCTTTCTCTCCCTAAGTAGTCCCTGCCCCTACATTTTCTTCTTACTTCTTACTGTGGCACAAAAATCTTTTCAATCTCAGCTTCTTTGTAATGTTAAGGTTTCAGGCAACTATTAGAAAAATTCATAAGGAAAACAATTAACTCCCTTTAGGTCTATTTATATTCTGTTTTCATGGCTTCATATTTCATTTCCAGAAAGTGCAATGGAATTTACTGCTATGCTCCCAAGTGCTACTGGCAATGTTATTACTTTATTTATTATGATAGCAGTGTTTAATCATTGTATACGTAATAGTATCAAAGAGTCTCTGTTATAATCCCTTCATTATAAAAACCTTATGAGCAAACCCAGCTTTTATTATTGAAGAATAACACTGTAAGCAGCAGTTGCTTTGAAGGGCAGCACTGAGGCCAAAGGTAAAAAAAAGGCCAGTGAGGTTCCTAAAAGGTTCTTAACAGTGACATTATTTTACATCTTAACGCTTGTTCTCTCTCTGAAACAGCAGGAACCAGCCTTAAATCGAGGGCTGCTTAACGCTTTTTAATTGCCTGCTAAACTGTGCGGATTTTTACCAACACCAGGCTCCAAATGTTCGGTGGGACCCTGCTCTGAGCATCTGAAACACTCTGTTTGCTTAGGTCCCCTTGGCTGTCTCCTTTATGTGCTGCAGACAAAGTGCTGCTCTGCTAAGCCGGGCAGAATTGGGCACAAGGCATGCAGGATTCCAGAATTAGTTCCACTGCGTGACGCGTGTTTTCAGAGAGGCTGCAGCACAGCGTGCAGCAAGGGATTCCCAGGAAACTCAGAAAAGCCTGGAGAAGGTTATTTGCAAACCCTCTGCATCCTTCCACGGTCCTCCCCGTCTCTGCTGCTTTTGTGGAACGGTTTCTCGTGCGCAGCCTGTCGCTTTCAGTACGTCTAAATAATTTATAAAGCTCTGGGAGGTAATCTCTGAGCCATTAGGGAGATGGCAATATTATGTAGCAGGTCAGGTTTCCATACTGCAAAGGGAGCCCTGGTCTGTCAGGCTGTGGCACAGAAGTTTGGAGTCCAGGCCCAGCGTTTTCCTGGGAACTGTGCTGTGATTTATGGCTTGCCTGGTGCAGCTAATGTAGGTTTTCTCTAGTTTGAGTTGTGGGTTTTTGGCTAACGAGCCAGGCTTGTGCCCATCTGCCCTTGTGCTCGTGGATATTGGCTTCCTTATCCTTGCAAGGGCTCAAGGAATTTTATTGGGAAAAGGCAAATGTCAAAAGTGTAAAGCTACTTTAATAAAACTGGCTGAGATCAGGTTTCCTCGCTGGCTGCCTGCCATTGAAAATCCCTTTGTTAGCTTTTTAAAATTTCCTGCGACAAAAAGAGCCCTTTTCATTTCTTTCTATCAGATCGAACAAGTTTAATTAAAATGTGAAGAATTTGACTAAAAATGTCATAGCACAGAAATCTTGGGGCTACCTTCCTTTTGAACCTGCATGATTCTGTGGTTTACATTATTTTAAGGACAGTTCTAAACCTCATTGATGTAGAAAACATGAAAGAACAAGAAAAATTCATTAATTATATTAACAAATTTTAGAGTGATTTCATCCTTCCATTTTCCAGGGGTGTTGATAGAAGTTTCATGAAGAACAGGGGTCACGAGCTGCTGTGGGGATAAAAAAAAAAAAATAAAAGAAAGAAAATACATGCTAAATGTGAACACAATGAAACAATTAAAGCAAATGAAAGCATTTCTGTGCAGCTGGAACCCACGATTGATATACTGTGCACTAGACTGAGAGCTGGAGGAAACATTCATTGTCCCTACAGCTGCTTTGATTGGCAATATTGGAGTTAGCATAAGGAGCTAGTGAGATCAAATGCATCACCCAAGTAAAAATTCCAGTATTTGACCAGAAAAAATAGCAGTTACATGTTTGGCCATCTACTGTTTAAATGCACTGGGTTACTATGACATGTACTTGGCATGAACAAATAGTTTTTACCAAAACAATTAGACTTCATTAAAATGGAGTATTTTTAAATGCTTGGCATGTCTTAATATTCTAGTCATGTAAAGAGATGTGATGGAGAGTAAATACAATTTTGGTGACACATACCTATTAGAAATGTAATGAAATATCAACAAAGTGGTGAAGCACAATTTAAACTTCACAAAAAAGCCACCTTATTTCCAACAACAAGATGGTGTTCTTGGTTTGCAGAGCACAGAAGGGCAGGCTGTAAAAACCCCAAGAGGTTTGACATGGGTTTCCTTGGTCCACACCCTGCATCTCTCTGTTCTGTTGGGGTTCAAAAAGAGGATGAATGTCAGATAAAACTGTTCTGGCATCTCTGGCTCCTCGCTGGTGGCTCACCTGCTGTTGTTTGGCATCAGCAGGAGCACTCCCAGCAGCTCTGTGGATAAAGGAGCAGGGAAAGCCATGCCTGGTCCCAGAGCTGTCACCGTGTCACACGGCAAAAGGCCCCGGGGAGAGATAAGGGACTTTACAAACAGCACCTCACAAAGCAGGAGGCACAGACAAGCATCACACAAGCCAGTGGTGGACTCGTTCCAAACATTCTTTTTATCCCCTAATCACCCTTTATTTGATTCCCTTTTGTTCCCCCACCTCCTCCGACGACACAGTGCCCGTGTGGTCCTTTGCAAATGAGGAACACCTCGGGTTCCACGGGAGAATTTTCCAGAGCCAATAAAAAGAAGAGGCAGTAGCTGTGTGTTAAAACCCCACTGTTTTTTAAAAACACAAAAGGAGACTCAGCTTGGCCTAGCCTTGGGCCAGATCTGCTAATTTTCTGCAGTGTATTGTCATTACACATTTCAGGAGGCTCTCAGGAGCTGATAGGAACCATCTGCGCTGCAGAGTTACAAAGGCATTCATTCCAGTGTCTCTGATGAAAGGAATTAGCAGCCAGCCCCTGGAAAGGTTGGGAAGCCCAAGAGGTGTGGGTGGCTGGGACAGGGTGGGGACAAAAAGGCGTGGGAGACCCAGATCTCCATCCAGATGGGCACTGAGAGGGTGTGTGAGACCCAAAAAGTGTGGGAAGCTCAGGCAGAGGTGGGGAATGTGAGTATGTGGGATGTGCAGGCAGAGGTGGGTTCCCAAAAGGTGAGGTAGGACAAAAATCGGTGGGACAAAAGGAGGGACAAATCTGTACAAGGGTCAGACTGAACAATTGTGAGTTCCCAGCTATTAATAAATACATTTAGTCCTATTTTTAAACCTTTCCAAACATTGCTTAGTTTATGCATGTTTTGAAATGAAGTTATCTCAGAAACATAACTCTGGTTCCAAGACTGCTCTGGAAACAGCCTAAGAAACAGGAACTCTGTGTACATCATGTTCCTGTTCCACGGGATTATAACATGGAATAGGTGAGGTATGGCAAAATTTAGGCTCCAAATTCAAAATACAGATTTCTTTGGCTGAAATTTAATTTAAAGGCCAGCAGCTTATAATGACTCCAGGGCATCTTTAACTGTCAGCTCACGTCTTGGATTGTTCAAGGTACTCTGCTTGTGTTTGGTGGAATTTACACAAGGGAAGCACTACCTTTAGTGAATGAGACTGAAAATATATGTCCAAGAATACCATTCTTCATCTTAGAGATATAAAACCTAAAAACAGATATGTAGAGTTCAGAAATACATTCTTAGGTAGGATAGTAGGATATTACTGCTGCATTGTCAACAGATTAATTCACAGGACTAGTTTGTTTTTTTTTTTTTTTTAAACCCATTTATTCTTTCATTAAGGACAAAATTCATAAAAGTAGGCTAGCTGGAAGATATTTTTTCCCCTGCTACCTTCAGGAAAGGGTAGAAAACTGTGTGCAAATAATACTGTGTGTTTAATTTTAGCTAAGTGTGGGCAAGCTTTGCCATGTCAGTTAAAACTTAGAATAAAATACCCCGTGTGTATTCAGCCCTGAACCCTCAAGAATCTCAGAGCACTTGAAACACACCAAAAACTCTTCACCCCATGCAGTCACAGTGCTGCCCAGGGCCACAATGGAGCTGTTGTTCAGCTGCATGAAGAAATGCCAGAGGAGGGTAGGAAGTTAAGAATAATACAGTATATTCAAATATAACTTTTAGGAGTATTTAGGTAGGCTGAATGCAGCTACCTGGAATTTGGCCACAAGACTCAGCTTAACAGCCCTGCTCTTGTCAAAAGCGGAATAAGATCTTTAATTTTTCCATTCCATTTCCATTAATCACCAGAAGTGGTCATGAGGTTTTCCACCCCAGCCAGCAGTCAGGCTTTCCAGCAGCAATACATTTCCAGGGCACCACATCAATGCTGCTTCAGAGTGCCTCCTACTGAATCACCAACCCAATTTCCTTCACGTCGTGGTTTCCCAGCTGAAAACTGACCAGCTCTCCTGACCATCCAGATGATGGCCTGAGGGTCTGAGAACCTGGGTTTTTATTGAGAGGGCTTTAACCTACCTTCAGGAAAACTCTTAGGAAGGTTTAACTTCACTGACAGGCTAAGCTGAGTGTAAAACAGCAATTGCCCTAATCTATAGTAATTTGCTATTTAAAATAAAAAGGAAATTTGGATAATAAAGACGATAAAAAAAAGAGTTGAAATTATAAAAGGGTTTTTTTTTAACCAAATTACTTTGGGTTCTCGACGGTCTTTGCTGGGTTCTGAATCTAATTAGTGCCTGTACATTAAAAAAAATCAAAGCAAGACAATACAATCCCCTAATTACAGAACCAAAGATATCAGTGTACAGTTGACAGAGACAGGAAGGAGAAAACTGATGATATGTGGCCTGATAGGGAAGGAGAGTTCTGTAGCTGAAGAAGGCAAAAGGAATTATTGACAGATTTTGCTGTGAAATTCAGTCTATGTAAATAACATTGCCAGATGCTGCAGTTAATTAGGATAGCTTTAACAATTCCATTTTATTTTCTCTTTCCAATTAGAGGACAGTATTTACATTTCTGGCCAGAGAGACTGAAGCTCTGTAGCATTCAGAGTAATTGCCAGTGCCTGAGTTAAGGGATGTTCCTAATTGGACAAGTTCTGTACTTTAGATTAAGAATTATCTATTGTGTCTTGCATTTGTTCCAGTCACAGGACATTATGGTCACTGTGTTTCCTGGCAGCACTGGCTGCTGTTTCAATGTCAGTTTTTCAGGCTGATTTACCTTTCAACAACATACAAAACTGAAATATCCTATTTACAAACACATGCTTTGCATTTGAACTAGAAGAGAGCACTGTGAGAACTGTGGAAATGTAGCTTTTTTATTTTTTCTTTAGGTAAAGGTTAATTTCTTATATATTTATAGTATTTTTGGCTTGCAGAGAAGTTTTCTATTTTTTCTTCAATAATTCTGAATGGTTTTACTGTTGGTCTTTGGATGACTTGGAAAGGAAAAGTTAGAAATGTAATATTTAATATCTGGAAGAGACTTATTCAGATGTCTCCCTTTTCTGTCTGTATTTATATTTTAAGAGTGCCTTAACATCTACCATAAGAACAGATCTTTGTTTGCTAGCTACTGCACACATCCAAATGCAGTAAGACTTTAAAAACCTCAAAAATCTAGAACTCAGCCAAGGCTGGCAAAATTCTTTCTGCCTGTTGCTGAGCTCTGGTGTCTGAACACAGTGACCTGTGCTGAGATTTTTTGTGGACAAGGAGGTGATCAAAAATCCTGGAGGCTGATAGTGGGAGGGAAAATGCAATTTTCCCTCCCACTATCAGCAATTCATAAGGAGCCTCAAACCTGAGTCTGCCCAAGTTTTCCAGACTTGGAAAGAACTTTGAAAGCCTTCCCAGAGCAGTCACTGGTCACAAGGGAATGCAGCACTTATGGGGACTCTCAGCTCCTAAAGATGTTTATTTTTCTGAGTACCTCAGACAGTATAGCAATGATTTCCCTTTCAGTGAGCTGAACTCTGCTCTTGGATTCATAGGTGCTTTGATGGTGTTCACTATGATAGCTATGAACCTCCAACATCCCAGAATTCCTGGGTTTAGGTTATGAAAAATCAGAGACGAATATTAGCAGTGATGGGTAAACTTACCTGGCATCTTCTCACTTCTGGAGTCATTTCAGTAAGAAAGTTTATTGGTAAATGATGCTAGTAATGAAGTTTTCTAAGGTAAAATCCACATAATTTCATTCTGTAAATAAGATATTAAACCAGAAACATTTGTGTTACCTTTCTGTAACTTGCTAAAAAAAAGTAAAAATTTTCGTTTACTAAGGATGGGCAGAATTGAGGCCATTTAACCACTGGAGAAAGTAGCAGCTCACCTCCCTGTTACATGATCTCTTTCTATGGTTTGCCCAAATGCCCTGTGCACAGATGAGCGGACATTCACTCTGATGAAGGCTTTTTCTACATGTATTTAAATGATTCAGACCAACATTTTCAACTCAGGGTGCCAGGAACACCTCAGTAGGTCCTGTGAGGGCTCAGCTCACCTCAGGGCCTGGCATTTCTGAAGATTAAACACTTGTGCTAAACATGATTATGAACCACTGTGGCAGGGAAGTTAAAAAACATGTGCATGAATTTTTTTTCCCACTTTGCACCTCTTTGGGGCCCTTGGTCTCTTTGCCATCTGCCTCTTTCAGGTCAATGGAAATGTTTTTGTTGACCTTTGTGGGCACACTCGAGTTACCCACCGTGCGATCACGTAAAATACAGCTAAAACCACTCTGCTTCATCTAGTGTTGTTTCAAAATAATTTCCAGGCCATTAATTATGGTCTGCAAGCTCTTCTTTAAGGAGCCACTTTGATGTTGATGAGTCACAGCTCTCAAGCTTCCCTCTTTGCCATTGCACTTCCTTAAGGCGTAACCTTGGTGACTTTTGCACCGGGGCTCTGTGACAGGACCTGGCCTTGTGTAAACACCCTCAAGAGACACTTCCCTCAAGCCAAATACTGAAGCCCACTTAAAAAACACTTTTAAGAGACATTCTCCATTTGATGTAACTCCACACAGGGTATTTAGTGACAGCTAAGTGTAATCCAAGCTTAGCCAAAGTGTTTGGGTAGAGCTGTGGGCCCTGTGCTGTAACCTCATGTCCCTTTAGCTGTCCTGGTGTGTGTTAATGACTGGTAAAGGTATTGCTACACCAGCACCTGCCCCTGCTCCTGCGGCACTTTCCCAGCAGGAGGGAAGATGGAGCAGCTTAAAAGAGGGGTGGCAAGCAGCAAATGCTTGCCCTGTTTACAACTGTGCCACTGAGATGATCAGACAGAGCATTGGGCTGGTTTTGTGGACTCCTCTCCACCCCAGCCCAGTTGGAAACAGGGTAATTTAAACTATGTGTAACTTTACACCTGCCTGCTCCACTGCAGAGCAGAGCAGAATTCAGGAGAAGCCTTAAGCAGCTGTCAGGGCCTTGGCCTGTCAGAGATGTCTCAATTAAAGCAAGATGTGGCAGCAGTCTTTGCTGTCTCCCAGCTGAGACACACATCTGCCTGCATCCTAGTTTGGGCAAGGCTGCAGAGAGCTGGGAGGCTGCACTGGGCTGGTGCCAGTGCTCATGCTTGGATCACACACTCCATGCATGGACCTGGGACAGTTGCTGTGCTCCAGGCTGCAGCACCAGGCCCTCTGCATTATCCTTGTGCAACCTTGACATTTTACCAGCCTGAGAGCCTGGGAGCAGTCAGGTATGGCAAAGCTTTGCTTCCTCCTGGGAGGAGAGCAAGAGGAAGGTTGCAACCATTCGAAATTCAGCAAAGGGGTAATCCACAACACTTTTGCAAGTTTGGGGAAAAGAAAAAATCCCACAGAAATAGCATAAAACGGGGGGAGCAGGCTCAGGGAGGCTCCTCATCAAACCAGTCTGTTGTCTTTTTCACACTGAAATGAGCTTGGGCTCATGCACTCCAAGCTGACATGTGCCTCTTATAAAATCATCTGTTTTGTCATGTTATAATTCTCTCTTCTCCATTTCAAGGACACCAGTGGGAGGAAATCAGAACCTTGCAGAAATGTGTGTTCCCACTTCGCTGTTATTCCCAGAAGTCACTGCCTTCCTTCTGTTGTGTCTAATTCAAAATAACAGGTTGATCCTTTCACAAGCATTGACCTGTTTTGTAACATGAAAAGGAGTCAGTGCTATCAGTTATCTCCCACATTATCCTGCAGCAAGCTGTTCTCCAAGGGTAGCCAGCTTGAACGGCTCACGTTGTTGTCCATAAAAAAAAATCATTCTTCATTCCCCTGCCTTAGTGCCAAGACGTGGCTTCCAATGAGGTAATTGTTTTTTTGGGGAAAAAAAAAAAAAAAAAAAAAAGAAACCCAAAAAAACATTAAGAAGTAAACAGTCATACATTTCTGCTTGCTGCGGGCATTTGTAAAATGATTAAATGTATCCAAAGCTTAGAATTTCAAGACACTACTGAATGTTCTGGTTTTATAAAGAGGCATGTAACAACAAACCTGGCATTATTAGCTGATGATGTAAATTCCATGACTCTTTCATAGCTGTTGTTTTTAACTGCTGTGCTGTTGGTGTGTTTGAATTTCCATCTATACACTATGTTTAAGGGCAATCAAATAATTTCAAACCTTGATAATAATTAGCTCCAACTTTGACACAGAGCTGGCAAAGAGAAAAAATTGCGTTTCTTGGAGATCTGCAGAGTTTCAAAATGGAATGCAAGGTTCTGCCTGCACTGGGCTGTTTGTACGACTGAGTGAGACATTTTCAGTGAACCCTGAACTCAGACTTAGCCTGGGCTCAGTGCTCACTGCTGAGTGTCAGCCTGGGCTGGCAGAGTCCCTGCACACAGCCTGGTGTTTGTGTCCAGTTTTATGCAGTGGCTTTTTGCTCTTGACTTAATCCCTAACAAGTTCTCTGTATCCTCAGTGGTCAGTAATATTCTGCAGGGTTGGAAGCTTTGCCATTTTCAAGGCAAAATGTACTTTCCTGCACATTATCCAAGGAAAACATTTTTAAAGCCAGACAGGGAGAAAGAAAGTATCCTTAACAATTTTGCCATTGATTAAGAGCTCCAGAGGCAGAAATATGGGAATATACACACACCTACAATAGGCATATATGCTATTTTCAATAGCATATCTCATCTATCTACAGTGGCTTCTGGAGTTTCACAGCAAGTGCAAGAAAAGTGGTGAGTGAGTTGCCAAAAAAGACAAAGTGTTTAAGAGCAGATGAGCTCAGATTTTAATTTCTCCAATTTCCCTTGCCTGGAAGACAGCTCGTTTTAGGAGCAAAACTGTCCTGGCTGATCCTTAGTGAAGCCCCATAGGTTTTAATAATCAAGGTGATCTTAAATAATTCTATAACATTCCTGATACCATCTACTACATCTGCCAGTGCTGAAGTATTTTGAGTTTACTCTCAGGCTCTCCACAACTTAAGGTTTTATCATGTGTCTTCTCAAACCTTTACCTGGTAACACCAACGGTGCAGAGTTTATGTAAATTTTATCTCAATCTCATCTGCAGGCAGTTAGAATATGCATTGCTGCATTTATTCTCAATATGGGAATCTAAGGCAGGGAAGCATGGTGGATGTTTTGGGAGCACAGGTTTTGCTGGGTTCCTGGCAGGGACTTTCATCTCTCCTGAAAGTTATCTTGGTTCTTTGGGGCTCTGCCTCTGCTTGTTCCTTGTCCTAGACAAGGTGGGGTCTGGATCACGTTGCACGCACCAAAAGCTGACTTCTGCTTGCCTTGGGCTTGTGGAGCTGTGAACTGCTGGAATTTGGGGTTTCTGTGGCTGGCTGGGGTCTGCCTGCCCGTGCCTGGAGGTCTGACTGCTCTGGGAGGGGTTTCAGTGCCTGCTGGAATAATTGCTGCCCAGGCCATGGCCCAGCCTTTGGGGCCACCACCATTCCTCTGGGAATCCTAGAGGCAATTCCATCTGGGTGTCTGGCTCAGCTCCCAGCCCTACTGTACAAATTCAACCTTTTGGGTCTTTTGATTGCAGGAATCTAAGCTGGTGGTCTATCTGAAACCACCAGCTGAATGAATTCATCTTCCCCCCAGTCCCCAAAGGAAAACTCTCTTTCAGAGAATCGTGACAAGGAAAGAAGAGGTTCAGTCTCTGGACAAAATACAATCCGCTCTTTGGAGATATCACAGTGCTACACACACCTCAAAATAATGGACTTCTGTCCTCTCTGTGTGTCTTCCACATGTGAAGTCTTTCTGCCAGGCTTCCTTATTCCCCAAATCCCCATTCTCTCTGTAGCAAATCCATGGCCAGGTTTGATTCTTTAGCTCTGTGGGACAGGTAACCTCACTTTTCCTCCACATCTCTACCCAAGTTACTCCTATTCCTTATCTCTGAACAGGACCACACCCCTTAGTAGTGATTCTCAAGATAAAAGGACTGATACTGGATATTTTCAGTAGGAATTGAGCAAGATACACTGGAAAAGGTAGGACAAGCAGCTACTACATTTTCCAAGTGTTCCCAAGAGTGATTGCATTTGTTTCAGGCAGGGACCATCCCTGCTTTCCTGCTGACTTTGCCAAGAACAGGCATAGCTTTCCAAGGAAGAGATTCACTGGAGGTATTGAGAGAGGAACAAGCAGAACCAAAGTGTTTGTCTTTCACATGTCACCCATGGTTTCACACCTCTCTGCGTGGGTTTCAGTGTGAGTGCTCTGGCAGAGCCAATAAAAGACCAAACATGAGGGATCAAACACGCTGGACCAGGCCCTTGCAGGCTTTGTGGTACTGCAAGGTGGTACCAGGTGCTGCCAAGACAAAATGTGCTTTTCATACCTTTTAGTATTTCACTTTGGAAGGCTCTTTTTAAAAAAATGCAATGACTGCAAAGCTTTGGTGCAGGTGGTAGCAAACAACAGAGAGTTTTTTGTCAAGAGTCCTGTCTTGAGGAGTACTGGGCTCTGACAGGCAGTGCTTGTCTCATCCACAGGTTTGGAAGGAGGAGGTTCCACAGGATGCTGGGTGTGCCCCTCACCTAGACGTGCCTCAGTCACCACTAAATCTGGAAGACTTGAGTCCAAGATATGTAAAATATGTCTGGTCTGTGGCCGCAGACACTGGAACTAATCTGGAGTCTTGCTGGCAGTCTTGCCAGCTCCTCAGGAGCTGCAGAAGTGTGGGCAGCAAGCAGGCTGGAATGTTCCAGCACACACGGGGACAGCTCAGGGCCTGGCTCTGCAGCCCTGACTCCAAACCCAGGCTTCCCTTGCCATGAACAGGCAAATTTTCTGGGTCATGACTCAGCTGCTGTCCTCCTGGCCGTGCTCAGATATAAAACTCCATGTCCACTGCAACTGCTTGTGGCCAGAAGACCCCACAAACACATTTTTGCCAGAGTTTGAGTGTCTGTCCCTGAGTTCTCTTTGGAATCCCAAATGCCCTGACCTAAATTACTGCTGCATTTTCAGCTGGATATGTTATTTTTTACTCTGCTCTTTCAAACACAGTTAACAAGGGCTGTGTAAGCACCCTCTGGATCAACATGTACCCGGGCTGGGTGAGCTCATCCTCTCAAGTGCAGGATGTCAGTGAGATGTAATGTAAGGAGCTCCTATTTTTTTTTTTTTTTATCCACTCTTTGTCATTTCAAAGAATCAGAATGCCCACTGCAATAACAATGCTACATCTTCCCTTCACTTAGCACCTTTAATGGAGCACACTTTATTTTAGAAAGCCATAAAACACCAGGCTTAGCAGAGCCATAGCCTGGCATGGTTTATTTTCCTCTCTTAGATTTCAGATAGAACCAACACAGCACATGTAAAACAAGAAAGGTTAAAATAAACAATCGGATTTATTTTACTCGCTTTTAAAAATATTTAAAGACTTTTGTGGATTTATAACTGTAGCAGTAACAGTTTCTGCCTTATGTCATGAGGGGAAAGTTATGGCTTTGTTTGAAACTGCACAAGAAACACCATTGTAAGAGATACATGAGTCAGGCATTGCCATTAGTCAGTGCATATTCACTGAAACATGCCTCTCAACTGATCTAGGCCAAGAAGTCTAAAGAGTGGCACATTTAAAAAGTAATTATGTGATTTAGGGGAGGAACTTTACAGTATTTTTTTGTGGGATGTGTCTTTTGAAATGATTGGTGAGGTTTTGATGGGCATTAACCCCCTAAAAATGTCAGAAATTTCTGAAAGGCTACAGGCAGAGTGGTTCTCCAATACTACTCTGATAAGCAGCTTTGGAAACCATCTCCCTTTTTCTTTAGGATTCTAGACCTGCTTTGGAAAAAACCAGTCTCAGATTCTGTTTTTCATAACTATGACCCCAGCTTTCATCTTCAGAATTTACTGTGATTCATACCCTTTGTGCTTCATAGCAGCATGGGTCAGGATAAAAAAGGAAATAATCAAAGAAAAGCAGAATCTCAACTTGCATTGGTGAAACTTTATCCTGTTTATTAACTTTGCTCTGCGAGCCACAGTATATTGTGCTTGGATCTTGTAACACTCCATTTTAGAAAATAATAGTCAAAGTGGTGTTTTAACCAGAGTATGAGGGTTTTAATATAAAATGTGCCTTTCCTTTAAATTGATTGCAAATGTACTTTCCAAATATTTTACTTCGTAAAAAAGGATTCTTGGAGGCATTCCAGTGCCTGGTATTTTCCAGCTAGCTAAATGCAGATAATTCCCCTTTCAAACACGCCTTGAGAGGCTTTGCAAATCCTGGCTGGATGGTTTGGAGGGACGCAGGAAAGAGCAGGAGCTGATCCTCACAGGTTGCACCCTGGTGGGAAGGGCAAGGATCCCTAGGGAAGGATGAAGATCCCAGGGGAAGGGTGAGGATCCCAGGGGAAGGGTGAGGATCCCAGGGGAAGGGTGAGGATCCCAGGGGAAGGATGAGGATCCCTGAGAAGGGTGAGGATCCATGGGAAGGGTGAGGAGATCCCATGGGAAAGGTGAGGAGATCCCATGGAGATCCCAGTGGAAAGGTAAGGAGATCCCAGGGCAAAGGTGAGGAGATCCCGTGGGAAAGGTGAGGAGATCCCATGGGAAGGGTGAGGATCCCTGGGAAGGGTGAGGAGATCCCAAGGGAAGGGTGAGGATCCTTGGGAAGGGTGAGGAGATCCCAAGG